>LJPH01003664.1:54946-121157 GCA_001430925.1 Byssoonygena ceratinophila
CGGGGGGGGGGGGGGGGGGGGGGGGGGGGGGGCAAGGTTGCGGTAGCTCACCCGTACATACATACATACACTATACCTGTACTCCGAACTTACCAGCCTGCAGCACAGCTAAAAAAAGCCAGATTCAGAGCGGCCTTTGGTGGGCGTCGTAACCTGTAAGACGAATATTTCCGCGGTCGCCGATGCTGATTGGCTGGCAGAGAGAGCTCCGTCTGGATAAGCTAGCGTCAGGCAGGCCCTTGCTAGGGTATTTCGGTAAGTTTCAAAACGCGGCCGGGGGGGTCCTCAGGGTGGAATTCCAAGATGGGGTGTGTATCGTATTGACATTACGGCAGCCCTGTAATTCTCGGACTTGCAAGTTGCTGGTCAATGGCCACGGCGGTGGAATTCATAGAGATAGCGCACATCTCCGAATGCAGTAGACAAGTCGTAAAGCACCTACATACATTGCTGTATGATAGTCCAAGACTAAAGACAACCAACAGAGCGTCCTGTAGCTAGGCCTCTTCGTGCATGTTGAATGGTAACGGGTCTGTACCAGGCCGGTATGTGGACCAGGGACCGCCCGATAGTTTCCACTTTCGTGGCTGGCTAGTCGGCTTACATAACACAGGTGCCCCCATTTTTTTTGTTTTGCTACTGATCCAGAAGCGGTAATTCAACCGTTTGATCTTTCGAAGGGGACCGAGAGTTGACGTGCGCGGAGGATTCTGAGCTGGAAAAAGCAAAAAAGGAAAAAAAGAGAAAGGAAAAAGAGACGAAAAAGACGCCAGCAGAGATGGGCCGGATGAGCTGAGCAGAAAAAAGAACAACTCTCGCTGTGTGAGAAGCCAAAAGCAGGACTTGAGCTTCAACCTCTCTATCTTCCTCTCCTTGACAACCCCCCCCCGGTCATCGTCATCCTCTCTTCCTTAACCTTGCAGTTGACGACCTTCCACTGCTCACCCCTCTCCCACATCGTGTGTACCTCGCCGTAACCCGCATATCTTGCGGTACAGTTTATCCACGGAATCTGGATCTGATCCTCAATGATCCAGGGAATGCCGCCCGACTTGTCACTCGCCGAATCTCTTTGTACGCCCTCATCTCCTACCTCTGTACCACACTCCCTGAGCTGTCCATGCCTGGCCTAACCAATCTTCGTCACCCAACTCTCCAGACCGTCCATTATCTCATATTCTGTCTTCAACTACTGACATGTCCGTCATCAGGAGATCAGAATAGCTACAAAGTTACCTCCCACAATATCCTGCAGTGTCATGAAGCTTCCGTCAGTGTGACAAGTTTCAGGCATTTCCCGTCTTTCCCCCTCCTCTCTCTTTGTTCCTGGTCCGACGTCCCTTTGAACTTCACCGTCAAGGCGATTCATTGACCTCTCGTCATTCGCCTCTTTGATTCACTCCATAAACGCTCGCACAAATCAAGCTTCACCCTCGATTACGCCTCCCCACAAGTCGATCGCACCCTCATACATCTGTCCCTAGACCTGCACATCCAACGGTCGACTCCCCGCCGATGCTCAAAACTCCTCGTCTGCCTCTCCCGTCAACGCTGCAAGCGCAAGCATAGAGCTCGGTCACCTCACCCACCTTCTCCCGTTTCTGTCTTTCCTCCTCGCATCGATATTCAACAAAGTACACATTGTCCGCATTGAGCCTAGTCGCGCCTTTCAAGGTCATGCACGGAGGGTAAGTTCTGGCATCGCTCGACTTGCAAATTCTTGGTCCTGTTTACGGCTACCTGCCGCAGTCACGTTGGCAAACGAAGCCGGCTTTTGCCCAATCTTTTGTCTTGCATTCGGCTGCGCACGCATTCTCCTCTAGCTGCCTTCGTCACTTCTTTTATTAGTTGCCCCATGTTATTGATCGTTAGCCTTGGGTCATGCTTCTTTCTCAGTCACTTTGCTCTCCTTGACTCCATCCTAGTCTTTGAGAGATATCTTTTTCCTTTTTTTCACTTGTTCCTCGCTGCCCTTTTTCTTTCTTCACATGTAGTCTCCACAACTGTACACTGAGCTCGGTCAACTCCGTCTGCGAAGCTGGTCAGAATAAGTTCCCTTCACCAGTGTGCCTTCCCTTACAAACTTGACTTCACTGCAGTTTTTCACCTCACGATCTCGCGACCTTGATTTGTTAAACTCCAAACTGACCAAATATTTAGCTGTTGCCGCGGTATATTATTTTAGCACCTGGTCACACCTTCATCGATGCACATGGTTCACAACAAACAAACATATTTCGGATCTGCCTCTCTGTGATCAACACTTGTGCATTTCACACCAACATAATTCTTTCCAGTTTCTGCAAATACTATCTTTACCGATTTCGTTGTTCATATACATTACATATTTCACTCGGTATATATCATACCACTTGTCATATTCAAGAAACGAGCGGTTATCATGACTTCAAGATTTGAGAATGGAACTGGCGTGCAGGCAGTAAGTCTGTGAATTTTGGAATTTTTGATTGCCACCTGAAAGGCCCAGACTCTGACATTTACATTTCTAGGTGCGGGGGCTGTCGCAGGCATTTGGAAACGCAAAGGTGAGCTGGAAAGGCGACCTCTGGGGCAATGGCTGCCTGACGGACGCGTTTGCGGACAGTGCTAGGGAAAATGGACACTTTAGAGGTACTTAATCTTCCCATGGTCCTTAATCTGGTTGTCATTGCTGACATTCTCTCCCTCCAGCTTCAAGAAGTTTAAGTGATGAAATGATTGAGGGCAAGTCTGGCTCGGGCTGTCTGTTGGCTACCTCGGAATCCGATGGCTGGGATGCACGAGCAAATTTGCCGTGGAACGTTAGTCCTCATGGGCACTCGCTCACCCCTCCGGGAAACAATGGGCAGTCCAGAGACTCCTCTCCTTCATATTTTTCCAATTCTCGCCCTGCTGCAATAGGGACTGCGGCCAAGTCGTCCGCCCACAGGGCGTTTCTAACGCAATCGGATCCTCAGTCGATCGCCGCGAGCGCCGTTGGCACACCCACTGGATCTACCGGATATGTTAATCATAATAGCCCACCCCAATTCACTAATACGGCAGCTAATCCTTCCGGCTTTGGGGTCAAACTCCCTACCCGGACGACATTTCCCTGCCCCAACGGCGCTATACATACATCTGATAGAATCAACGGCTCGTTTGGCTTTCCCAATTTCACGCCAGCCAATGTTGGCTTATCTGGTAAATCCGCGGCAGCTCCTTATTCGCATCTCTCACGTAACTCTGTGAGCTCGTTTCCTCATCGCCCTGGACATTCGGCACATTCTTCTTTCAATTCTGACCCCGATGGCAACGAGCGCAGGGAACAACGGGCGCGTTACGATCCCACTCATGATTTCTCCAAGCTTGAGCTGGAAAACAGTTCCTATGTTCTTCAATCTCAATCGAGCTCACAACGGCCAGGCTACATTGGCCACTCATTCGATGGATCCTTCCCACAATATAAATCTTCTTTTGCAGCAGATGAAGCATCTGGCCTTTTCCAAACAACCTACAGCCCGGAACCTTGTATCGAAGTACCTGTCCACCAACGTGCGCTAATAAACTCCCGCCATGGAGAAACAGGCATGGGATCTCCATCTCTGAATGATTTTGTTAGAAGTACGAATCCATCTTTCTATTCCGTCAATGGAACGCCTCCGACCGCGGCCCGTTTCACCATGTCGCCTGGAACTCGGTTTTCCAACCACCTTACAGACGAACAGGCAGAACTCCTTGATAGAAAGTTAAGAAGCTTACAGCACGACCAACAAGAGTACATTCAATCGAGTCCGGGCTCGAACAGGAGATCTCTGCAGCACACCCAAGGGTATAATTTCGCAAACTACCATTCCGCCCAGTTGAACCCGGCTGCGAATCCCTATGGAATGACAGCATTCTCCGGAGGTCCAGCTGCTGTTGCACGGACTCAGTACCGTGAACAAGATGTTTCCCAGTCGTTGCGCAGTCCTCTCTTAGAAGAATTCAGAGCCATCAACAAAGGGAACAAACGATATGAGCTCAAGGTATGTTGAGGCAGTGTTGCACTATTAATGCATGTTGGTGAAGCTCATAGGTCTTTTTTTAGGATATATATAATCACATCGTCGAGTTCAGTGGTGACCAACACGGTTCCAGGTTCATTCAGCAGAAACTGGAGACTGCAAACAGTGATGAAAAGGAGCGTGTCTTCCAGGAAATTAAGCCCAACGCCATACAGCTTATGATGGACGTATTCGGAAACTACGTTATCCAGAAACTTTTCGAACACGGTAACCAGGCTCAGAAGAAGGCATTGGCTCAACAGATGATGGGTCATATTATGAAACTTTCAACCCAGATGTATGGATGTCGGGTTGTTCAAAAAGTAAGAACGCGCTTTACTTCTGATCACGGACAATATGCTAATGATTCCTAGGCATTAGAACATGTTCTTCTAGACCAACAGGCTGCGATGGTCAAAGAACTGGAGCATCACATCCTCAAATGTGTAAAGGACCAGAACGGCAACCATGTGATTCAGAAGGCCATTGAGCGTGTTCCACAAGCACATATACAGTTCATTATCGATGATTTCAAGGGCCAAATTCAACGCTGGGCGGTACATTCATATGGTTGTCGTGTCATTCAGCGAATGCTTGAGCATTGCAATGACGCGGACCGAAACTCCATACTCTCCGAACTTCATGCTTGCAGTGTTAGCCTCATTTCCGACCAATTTGGCAACTATGTCATCCAACATGTTATTGAGAATGGGATGGAAAGAGACAAGTCCCAGATGATTGCTGTTGTGATTTCACAGCTCATTTCATTTTCAAAGCATAAGTTCGCGAGCAATGTTGTTGAAAAGACAGTTGAGTTTGGTCAACCACGTGATCGCGCGGAGATCATCCGCATATTCACTACTCCAACTGAGCGTGGAGAAATGCCTCTTCTTGGTCTCATGAAAGACCAATATGGCAATTATGTCATCCGTACGTATGATGGGCTGATATCTATGTGTGTTTGATGCTAATTATGTCACAGAGAAAGCACTGCAAATCTTGAAAGGAGATGAATACCAAACCCTTGTTGACAGGATTCTCCCGTTGCTCTCCCATCTGAAGAAATTCAGTCACACCAAGCAGATCGCGGCGATTGAGAAATACTTGATTAAAAGTAGCCATTCGACTTCGTCGTCCGAGAGCCATCCGTTGTGTTCGGTAGTTGACATTGACTCTTCTTGCGACGATAATGGTCTATCCACCGGAGGTACCCCGAGCTCCCGTGCCAGCACTGCTCCAAGCACCAGTACAAGCATCGATCTAGCTGATATCGCCGATGTCAAATCTGTCTTGGTGCCCAATCCTCTTTGTCCATAATAAATGTGGGCGAAGCCCTATTCGATACCCATTTTCCAGAGAACAGCACCTTCATACCCTCTTCTGTTCATCCTTTACTCATGTCACCCAACTTTATGCGTCATACCTTTAATGATCTAATAGGATTAAGACTCCATAGCCGAGTACATATTCTCCTGAGACAAAGATCCGCACAATTAATCCCACTTACAATATACCTAAACCCGCTCCGCACATACACGACTAATGGCTGCTGATAATTATGGCGATTCATTTTTATTTCTTCCAGCCGCCGATGTCAATCGGCAATGCTTAGACCAGCAGCCTGAAAGCTGCCCAGCTATTTTTCTCGTTTCCCCTCTGACTTTTTGAACTCTTCTCAGTGATTATGTTTATTTAATATCGTTTGGCTTCGCCTTGATTGAATGCTTCCATACAGGGCCCGTCGATTCTAGGCTCTGACTGTTTGCATCATGATAACAAGGCCCTGAGCGTATTTTCTTACTGTTCAACACGTTCGCCTTGCACATTTTTTATTAATCTCGTTGCCCCTTTTTTGATTTGCCCACATGTTCACTCATGGGAAACCCCAGCAAAAAATATCATTATTGGTCATTTTCATCAGCAGCCCTTTTTTTTGTCGCCTTTACTTTATGCAAATTTACAAGGTCGGCATGGGCAAGGAAAAGATTTGTCTATTTCTTTTCTGTTTCTTTTTTTTTTTTTGGCGCAGGGGGTAAATGGATGGCCATTGTTTTTTGCTTGCTGCTGAAAGGGGCCGGCTGAAATGATTTTTATCTTTTCTCTTTTAATATTTGCGATCTCCCAGAGTCACCCTCCCCTCAGAAGTCAAATGGTCGTTTGATGTTTGCTGGTGCCAATCAATCAATCAATCAGTGGTCTTGCGTTTAATTCACAGTATTAAATTGTTTTTATTGTTATCTTTTGATTTTTTTGTTGTTCTGTAATTTTACTCATTTTATTATTAAGTTCTTTCTGTCCTCTAAAATGCTGCATATTTTTATATTCAAGGAAGAAAGTGTGTCTACGGGGACCGCTGGCTGGGTTTTTTCTCTTCTAAAAACCATCATGAGAACAGGAAAATAAAAATAAAATCTCATCAATGCAAAAAGGCACACTAAGTACATAAAGAGACCACAAGAAGTGGTAGGGGAAAAAAATGTATGTACCTGTTGTTAACCCATCATTTCGGGCATGCTTTGATGACAAGAAAGGGAAAGCAAATTCTGAAGTTTTCAATTTTCCTTTTTGAAAAAGACATTGAGACAAAAAAGACAGACCTAGTGTTTTCGATTTCCCTCCCTCCTTGCTTGTCTGAGAGAGATATCTCGAAGGAATATGCGGCAGGGAAGACGGGAGGGCATTAGGTACATAAATACAAGAAATTGAAAAATCAAAATCAAAAATCAACAAAAAACTTTTTTTTAGAGAACTGGGAAAAAAGGGGGTATGCACAAAGGATTCCGTGTTTTGGTGTTTTTAAAGCAGATGGATTCCCGGGAGGGAAGATTTGGGGGTGACGAAAAAGAGCCGGGAATAAATCAAAGATGCCAAAGTCCAGCAATGAGTACGCGCTTAGTTCTTGAGGGGACGTAAATGGAAAATGAGCAAAAGGGAGAAGCTGGAGGCACATTCCGTCAAAGGCTAAGTAGTGAGAAAACCGGGCAACGATGTTCGAAAAAAAAAAAAAGAGGACACTTAGGCACGATTGTTGCTCCATCGCGAAAAATCCAAGTTCTGGAAGATATTATTGTCGATATACAAATCTCGCTCGGCGCCGAAATTGGCCCGAAGGCCCTGTGCCGACGTATTCTCTTCCAGTTGAGCGGGTCCTGTTCTGGTAAGGCGTCGTTGAGGGTTGTACACGGTTTCAGCGGTCGTGTCGAAACTTCCCACCGAGGCGGCGAAAGCACGGTCTCGGAGACGGCGGATCTCGCGGAGGCGGTTCTGCCAGGATGAAACATGTTCTCCGCCGCGGCTGGAGACGAGACAAAAGGCAGAGGCGTTGAGAGCGGTGAGGCGGACGAAAGCAGCGAGATTCTTTCCTGATATGACTTTGGGGATGGCGGCTGACGAGAGATCCGGGAAGCCTGGCTTGCTAACGACTTTGACGACGTAGAAGCTTTGGTTGAATTCTTCGATCGAGTCAAGGGGTGCTGTTTCGGGTGAGATCTGGCAAACTGGGGTAATCAGGATGTTGACGAAATTGAACTGGGTTATAATAGTGTCAAATGCAACGTCTTTGTTTGACCGGTTGAAAATTATATTGACAAAGTCATTGCCGATGTGCATCTTCTTCTTCACGCATTGCGGGTCAGCATCTAGGTTGGTAGGCATCATCGTGGGAATGTGATAGACAATTTCTGTCACTCGATCGCGCCACGCGTAGGTATGTTCGCCATCGTCTCCGTATCGTAAACCTTGAGTATTAAATTTGGCATTTTCAAGAGAGACTCTTGCCCCCAGGCCATCAAGAAAGAACTCATAATCGCTGCTACCGGATGTGTTGGCAAGAATTTGGGTCTCTTCAGTTTGTCCTTCGCCGATGTAGATCACGCCAACCTTGTGTCCGTCTACAATATCATTTCTGTCGAAAGTACTGATCGCCCTGCGAGTGAAGTCGTCATCGGGAAGTGGGAGCGGCTGTGTAACCACGGGAGTGGGAAACGCCGAAGTTGTCAATTGAATGAGGATGTGAGAAGGTAATATTCGGGTGAACTGCTCATCAGCCAAAGAATGTGGTGACGGGCTAACTGGGATCTGGTGGGGTGAGAAGGGAGCCGTGAGTTGTTGATAGGAGGCGTATGTTGTGCCAGAAGCTTGCCTTTTCGTGATTTGACTAATACCAGAGGCACCGGCTGTTTCAACTGTAACGATACTCATTCCAACAATCCAAGTCTTTTTGGAAACTGGCCCGTCGTTTTCTGATGGTGGGAACCGCTCAAATGGAATAGTATCACCAAGGTCAGAGAACGCCACTCTCTGCATAAAGTCCATGAACACTTGGCTCTGTTCTTCGATGACTTCCTTCCCGGTTTCATCGGTGAAGACAAGACGTTTGGTGATCCAACTGATATGATTGGATCTGTCCTGAAGCTTGAGAGAAAGGAACCAAAATACCATGACATGGTATGTCAGGTGGTAGACATATCTTGATAAATCGTCAGAACTCTTGATGTCGATGGTAGGCACGCTTGAAGCGGATACAGTTTCTTTCGGGCCGCTAAGTCGTGTTGGTAGAGATGTAGAGCGACTAACGGTGGGGTCCATCGCCTTATACCGTTGCTCCCGAGATGACTCGATATATCGAAGGCAGATCCCAAAGATTGTTCGAATTTCTTCATCTCGCAAGTTCACATACACGTCCGGGAGGCGCGCAAGCAGCGCAAGAAATTCCAAAATGTGAACTGCAATGTGTGCCCGTGTTATAACTTTGGACATCTTGTCCAATATTGCATGCAAAGATTTGGTTACTGACAGCGGTATTTCGTGACAACAGACGGAGAGTACATGTATGCAGCCACGAGAAGTGGCCTCCCAAGATCCAATTCCAAGCATGAATGTGCGGACTGTCTCATCCTGCTCGCTCTTTGCAAAATGCTGATGGAAGCTAACGAGACTCGTGAGAGCCGCAAATATGCAAACTGCGATGTCACCTTTTTTGACACCGGTCCAACCAAGAGGTTCCTGAAAGCTTTCATTCTTGATCTGTTCGCATAAAACGCTGCGAAGAAGTTTAATTTGTGGCATTGCGTTGCGGAAAAGCTCCTTATTCATCAGCTGCGGACCAAGATGAGCGAGTACATAGCTATAGATATCCCAGTTTTTCTCCCTTTGAAGAAGCGCAATGACTGTTTCCAACCAGAAGTTGACCGGGAGCAAATTGTGTTGTTTTGATATCTCTCCCTCAGCTGATGAAGCGATAACGAATGCGAAAGTGTCGTTACTTGGAGTCGCCGGTGGATCTTCAGGCAGACTTTTCTCATCGCCAATCCATACTGGCGAATTCCATTTCAGCATTCGATTTTCGCCTGCCCCTCGCGAGTCCGAAATTAGAGGACCAGAGAACGGATCCTTGAGTGAAAGTCGACCACTCTGATTTTCGTTCTTGACTTTTCGGTCGCTCGACGAGTCCTCGCTTAAGCTTGACCGTGAAGTCACGTCAATGGTCCGAGAAAGAACTGTATCCAGATAGCTGCTGTCAATTACTGGAAGAACATATATTGAACCAGCAGAATCGCACCGGATTCCGAAAAGGACTTTGAGAGCCGTTAACCTCGCATCAGATGGTCGTTGTGGTGACCGCGCAATATCGATTAACTTCTCGAAAACAAGGGATGAATTGATCGACGGATGGTCAACTAAAGATCTCAAGAATATTCGAGCTAAACCCATACAAGCGATATTCGATAAGGAGGGCAAAAGGACATTATTAGACGGAATCGATTGCGATACTGGATGTGAGGACACTGATGTCGGCGACAGATTTTCTTTAATCTCATCAGCTTTCATTGGTAAACCCAAGACATCGATCAGACGTTTGAAGAGTTGCTCGTCACAGTTGAGGGCTACTGTCACAAGAAAAGAGATCAATTCTTCAAAGAACGTCGCTGATTCCTCCTCTTCAAAATTCTGCAGCAGTGCATTGGTAAAACCGTCTGCATTGAACATTGACGAGGCATCTCCGGTGCGGTAAGCATCTTCATATATTTTTAGGGCTGATATGCGAACTTCTGGCGGCTGATCGCGGGCAATAATAAAGTTGTGCATTAATTCCCATGACGTCGACATCCAATTAGTCCATCCGGGATGACAAAGGTGCTGTGCACTTAACAGTCGCAGGGCCAGCTCTGACTGACTCGAAGTCAAGTGCATATGGACCTTCATAAATAGATGCAGAACGTCGATCTTCTGGTTCCCATTTAGCTTGGGCCAGGCAGTCTCTATAGATGTGATGATGCGGGTGAGGTGTGCAGATATATTAGACCTCACATCATCAGGAGTGTTGGCTTTGGAAGCGCCCGTTGAATCGATGGACTGAGGGCGGGGTTGGATAACACGTCTCGAGCAAGTGAGAATAACCAGAACAAAGTCTGCCCAGCTATACTGAAGTGCAACGTCTAGGTAATCACCCTGTAGTATATTTAGGCAAACTTCAAGAATATCGGTGTCAATTCGCCCATCGTTTCTGTTCGTTGCGTGCTGTAAAGAACTGACGAGAAGATCAAACGAGAGGCTTGGCATGCCTTCTTGACCGTAAGCTGCAACCAAGTCTCTAAAGATGTCAACCGCGCCGCGAGTCACATTGAGATTCCGATCAGGACCTGAAGGCGTCTCAAGGAGAAACGCGTGTAGTAACCCCACCATCTCTTTTTGGCTCTTTGATTTGGCGAGATTCCGCACGACTCGCGATGTTGGGCCTGCCAGAGATTTAATGGAAGCATGGATGCTGCACAGGACATCTAACAAAGCGCTGAAGTTTGCTGTGGGAACGGCAGTACTGGAAATGACAGCATCGAAGACGGCGAGAGAATGTTTTATGTCTCCGGTCACATGAGTACTTTTGCACACAACGAAAAGACTATTGAGAAGTGACTCGACATCAGCTGCAGCCGGCGACTGACGTTGAAGAGTGACTATATCGAGAATCAGCTGGAACAAATCGCCAAAGGCTGCTTCTTCCGCCGTGGATGAATTGTACGCTCTTCCCAGCTTTTTGTTCTTGGCTCTGATCAACGCAAGACTTTCATAGAATGGTACAATCCACGACACGACCGTAGGGAGGACAGAATCGTCTGAGAAATCGATTTTTCTGCCATGGTCTGTCAACGCTAACAGTGACCTGACGCGAGAAGGGATGAGATCAGGAGTGCAGGGACAGGAAAGATAGGCGTAAAGAGTTTGGCGGGAAGAGAGCGATAGATCCTGACGACCACAAATAACTTCTAGAAGAGTTGAGCCCGCTTTCTTTGCATCGGAAGGGTTCGAAGGGTCCAGCAAATAATGCCCGGCATCCCAGATGGCCATGGCTTGGTCAGCACCAAAGCTATGCAGGTGACGAGCCGCTCGTTCTGCTTCCTCCACGGCACCGGATAGCGAGTTTTCGTGGCTGAGATTCCGAAGCATAGATTCAAAAGAGGGAGGTTCCGGCGAATCTGCAGCCACACTGCCCCGATGCAGTGACTCGAGCCCGAAACGGCTTCCACGGCGACCCTCCATTGTCGCTTGTAACGGGACTTCCGAGTTGACAGGAGAAAAAGATCTTGGGAGTGCAGTTGCTATCTTGAACACGTCAACAAGGGTGGAAGAGGTGCCTTTGTGTGAAGGTGAAGAAACATCGTTCGGCTGCATCCACCCAAGCAGGGAAGATGAATGGGCTCGCCCGGACTAAGTGAACCGGTGAATGACTGATGCGACCTTATGCAATATCGCTGATTAGCTCTATTGTCTCAGAAATGGAGTGGAATAAAACAACCGCAACGGTAGCAGCTGAGACTTTTCTTGAAAACCATTCAATACTAACAAAAGGCTATATAAATGCAGCAAATGCAGCAGTGGGTAATGCACAGGAAACAGCAAGTGCAAAGCAAACAGTATCAAGGGGGAACAGTACTGATCACATATATATACTATACTGTCCGGAGATGGTCTCTGCTAACAAGAATATATAGAGTAGTATATCATTGCCCGACCATCCATGGGTAGCCCATTTAAGAAATATAGCAACGGGGAGGAAAATATATAATAGGCTAGAGGACAACCTCTGTGACCGCCTGGCTACAGCAGTAGCTATGTAATAACGAGTGTCTATAATTATAAACAGAGAAAAATAGGGAGAGAAGACAAGTATTATGTCGTGTAGAGATATGGGAGTACAGATATAGGGTGATGCAGGCCTTCTGGAAATATTATGGGGTTGTGTGTACCTGAGCAGTTTGATTTTTTCTTGGGAGGGTGGAGGAAAACGGAGTGGAGGAGGGCAGCAGAAGGTTGTTAGTGGCTGTGGTTGTGGTTTGTGGTTTGTGGTGACAGTGGAAGTGGAAGTGGAAGTGGAAGCGGAAGTGGTGGTTGAAGCCTGCGGAAAAAGCTTTTTCTTCTAAGCAAGTGATGGATCACCAGAGCAAATCCGGGGAAGGGCGCTAGGCCGCTTGCGGGTTAGCTGAAGGCGGAACATCTGTTTTTCCGTCATTTAAGGCACGGTCACCTGACTGGGCACTTTCAAAGGGCAAGTAACTCCGGTCCGGTCCAAATGCAGGTTAGCGTCAGCTTAACCCCACCTTCGTTGCGCCAAAAGCAGGGTATTACATAAGCATACAAACAGACTGCCAAAAAAAGGTGGGCAACTGTGGGCAACAAGAACAGAAGAGAAAAGCAAACAGAGAGCTCTCAGAAGAACCAAATACACTCCATTGCAAGCCAGCATATGCTAGAATACTAGCATTTACACCACTTCATAACTAGCCACGCCAGCTTGAAAATTTTAAACCTCTGATTTTTTCTTCTTCTTTAGCTCTGTTCACCTCTCAAGCCCCACATTGCTGGGCGAGCTCTACTTGGAGATATGGCGGACAATCTTGCACCAATTGCCCAGCTTCTTCAGGCTACATTGGACCCTCGACAGCACAAACAAGGTTGGCATTTCTACTAAAGCTTCTTGCTTCTAATGATGACTCTAATTTGCATGGGAACTCAGCCGAAGTTGCCCTCCGGCAACAAGAGAAGAACCCCGGCTACTCGCTCCAGCTCCTACATATCACGGCAAACAATGCATACCCATATAACACTCGCCTGTCCAGCGCACTCTACTTTAAAAATTTCATCAAACTGAATTGGACGGATGAGGATGGCAACTACAAATTGCAGGAAAAAGATGTGGTGACAATCAAACAAGAGCTTGTCAGTCTGATGATCACAATGCCACCGGGAATTCAAACTCAGCTGGGAGAAGCTGTCAGTGTGATAGCCGACAGCGACTTTTGGCAACGATGGGATACGCTCGTGGATGTCAGTAGACTCGGTTTCTTTTTGCCTCCAGGCTCATCTGATTTGGCGCTAACTCGCGTCACAGGACCTTGTTTCAAGGCTGTCACCGGACAATATGGTTGTGAATATCGGCGTTCTACAGGTCTCACACTCAATCTTCAAACGATGGCGGCCGCTTTTCCGCTCAGATGAACTCTATAACGAGATTAATCATGTCCTGGGGAAGTTCGGCAAACCGTATCTTGCCCTTTGGGAGGTACTCTTCACCCGCCCTTCCATCCTATCATTTGCAATGAATCTGACGATCCGCCAATTTTTTTTAGAGCCTAGACTCCTTGATCGAGCAGAACAAAGATGACAAGGAGCAGATAACCCTAGCCTTTTCTCAACTGAACTTGATGGTCAAATTGTTCTACGATCTTTCGTGCCAAGACCTCCCGCCTATATTTGAAGATCATCTCGGGGCGATCTCCTCCCTACTTCTGAAGTACTTGACTTATGATAATCCATTACTTCATACTTCTGATGATACGGAGGCCGGTCAGCTGGAATTTGTCAAAGCCGGTATCTTTGAAACACTAGTTCTCTACGTGCAAAAGTATATTGATGTCTTTGGTGACCACGTCCAACCATTTATCGGCAGTTCCTGGAATCTTCTCACCACAATTGGGCACGATATCAAGTATGATATCCTTGTCAATAGGGCCCTTCAATTCTTGACCTCCGTTGCCCGCATACCGGGTCTCTCCGAAGCGTTCAAGGACCAGGCGACACTCAGCCAAGTTATTGAGAAGGTCATTTTGCCAAACATCTCCCTGCGAGAGTCGGACATTGAAATGTTTGAAGATGAGCCAATTGAATTCATTCGTCGAGACCTGGAAGGAGGCGATAGCGAAACGAGAAGACGTGCAGCAACAGATTTTCTAAGACAGTTACTCGAAAAGTTCGAGCCGTCAGTAACTGGTATCGTCACAAAATACACTGAACATTATCTTGCAGAGTATTCCAGGTCGCCTGCAGACCAATGGAAGTCCAAAGACACGGCAGTCTACTTATTTTCGGCGATTGCTGCAAAAGGTGTCGCGACTGCTACCCACGGAGTGACAACCATAAACCCGTTGGTCAGCATCACTGATTTTTTCCAGAAGAATCTGGCTTCCGACCTGGTTGCAACAACTGGTGTTCATCCCCTCTTAAAGGTGGACGCCATTAAGTTCCTGTACTCGTTCCGGAGTATCATCACAAAAGAACAGTGGCGGGAAATCTTACCTCTCCTGGTGCAACATCTTGGGTCCGAAGTCTACGTCGTATACACGTACGCAGCGGTAGCCCTTGAGAGAGCGCTATATCTCACAGGCAGCCAAAATCAAGCCATCATTCCCGCCAGTGAAATCACTCCATTGGCTCCACAGCTACTAGAGCACATATTCCAATTAATAGAAAAGGATCCCTCGCCTCCGAAAGTGCAAGAAAATGAATTTCTCATGCGATGCATCATGAGAGTCTTGATCGTTATACGGGACGGAGTGGTACCAATCATAGATCCGATTTTACAGCATCTCATGAAGATCACTGGAATTATCAGCACGAACCCTAGCAACCCGCGGTTTTACTACTTCCACTTTGAAGCTCTCGGAGCCTTGATTAGGTGCGGACTCCATCTGTCCATGCATTTTTAACCCCTTTTTACTTACTCGTGGTGTAGGTTCGGGGCATCCGCTGAACCCAGCAAATTTGAAAGCGTCCTCTATACCCCTTTGGTCAGCGTTTTGCAAAATGATGTGCAGGGTAGGTAATCCTTCACTTGCAAATTATGGTCAAATCTAAATGATTATACAGAATTTATGCCATATGTCTTCCAGCTTCTGGCGGCGCTTCTTGAGGCCCAACCATCTCAGACGCTACCTGCAAATTACCGGGATTTGATAGCGCCGATTCTTATGCCAGCTATGTGGGAAACTCGAGGAAACATCCCAGCTCTTGTGCGCCTATTGTCGTCCATCCTCCATCGGGGTTCCAAATTCATTACGGAGAGCGGCCAAATAGAGCCGATTTTGGGTATCTTTCAGAAGCTAGCATCATCCAAGCTCAACGAGAGTTATGGCTTTGACCTCCTTGAAAACGTCATTTTGACATTCCCTCCGTACGTTAAATATACCTGTAGATTTGCTCTGAATTTACTAACATCACAACTAGTGCCGTCATGGATGGATACTTTCCAACCATTATCCAAATTCTTTTGACTAGGCTGCAAAAATCGAAGACGGAGAATTTCGCCCTTCGATTTGTTCGATTCTACCACTTCATATCCGCCCTTGATGACCACGGTTATGGCTGCGATTTTTTCATCCGCGTCACGGAGAGCATCCAAGCTGGGTATGATATGTCCTTCGTTCCGGAGTAATTGCATTGATGGCTATTTTTGCTAACTAAATCCAGGGTATTCACGCCAATCTATTTGAACATCATCCTTCCTGAATCCCAAAAGCTCGCTCGCCCACTCGATCGAAAAGCCGCTTTGATTTCATTTACCAAGACGCTAGCAAACTCCGATGCATTCGCGAACCGCTACAAGAAAGGATGGGCATTCACTTGTGAAGCCTTTCTCAATCTAGTCAATCAACCGCCTCTTCCTGCGGCTAGAGACGATATTATTAAGGAGAACGACGTTGAAGACATGTCTTTTGGCGTTGGGTTCACGCAGTTGAACACGGTGAAAAAGACTCCTAGCGATCCATGGGCAGAGATTGGACCCAACCTTGGGGCCTGGGTCGGGTCGTATTTGAAGGAGGCTGATAAGAGGCACGGCGGGAGGATTAGCAGCTTTGCGCAGGAGAGATTAAGCCCAGAGGCTAAGGCCGGGTTGGCAAGTTATCTGAGCGGTTAGGGGGCTGTCACCCCAGTGAAGCCTTCGCTGCGAAGGATACAAAAAATGATTTTTTCCCATAGCAAAGTAGTATCCAATAGAGAGAGAGATTGAGCACAAATTAATGGTTCATTTGGCTTGGAATTTGATCTCAAAAAGTAGACAAGTAATAATTATACATGATGCACGCTGAGAAGATGTTGCTAATATCACGGACTTCGTTCAGTTCATTTCGCAGCCAATTGCTCTCCTCCTCCTTCGTCTCCTTCTTCCGAACCTGTCTTGCTTTTCTCCTCCAACGTTTTGTATTTCCTCTTACTCTTCTTCACCTTGCTCGCTTTTCTTTTCCTTTTCGTCTCCGCTACGACGGCGGCGCGGCTCTGATCGCCCTTTTCCAGCCGCTCGATCTTCTCGGCGAGTATTCCCAGGGCGATCTTGCGATTCTGAGACCGGGAGCGCGTGGCTTGAGATTTGACGACGGTGTTGGTGGGCAGGTGGATGAGTTGCACGGCGGAGGAGGTTTTGTTCTACTTGGGGGTGAAACGCGGGCGGCGGCGGGCGCCAAGAAAGTGGTTAGAATGGACTTTTCGGCTTAGGGTTTTACGGGGGGAGAAAAAGAGCGTGGAACAAAAGGGGAGGGGATCATGTTGTGTCTGATCCGGATGGATGGATGGATGCTTGTAGTCTATGTATGCACTTACGATCTTCTGCCCGCCGGGCCCCGAGCCTTTTAGATATCTGCCTGTGATTTCGGATTCATCGATTGTCGGACGCGGTGGCATCTGTTTGCCGGCCAGGGCCGTGCATGATGAGAATAGGCGTAGATTACGGAGTGGACAGAATAGGATTCGCCATTGAGAAGGACATAATAGGGAGTTGGATGGGATCATATCTTGCTCTTCATAGATTTGAAACAGAGTGGTTTATGGGAAAATCGTTGATGATGATGATGATGCTGGTGAGAAACTCGAGACTTGAGGTGATCAGAACGACTTCGACCTCCCACGCTGCCACGCATGGGAACGTACTTGCGGGCGGAACATGCAAAATGCATCACAATGCAACCTGTGCTTCAGCTGTTTTTCAGTATCGACACACTTTATTCAACGTTGGTGTTTTTCTTTTCTTTTTCTAAATGTCGTCGTCATAGACGCTGTCTTTCGGACACAGAACTGTTGCCAAATCGGCCGACTATAAACGCACGATCGCCGTGCATGGTTATCGCATGCACCTGCAAACAGTGTGGCTTCACGGCCCGCAAGGGTTTGTACTACATTGGCTTGCTGAGTTGCGACTTCATGACGTCCCATACTTGACCCGCCGTGCAACCCCGCGGGAAGCAATTCTGCCCATTGACTGACTGAACCCAAGGATCTTTCAAAACTCTACATCCTCCGTTTTCCAGCTGCAATAGGATTTGATAAAGACGGGACTACGCATCAATCCACCATTTAACGGAGAAAGAAGCGGTGGTTATGGTCACGGACTCGGATCTGTCCAAACCAGAGATGACTACCTCTCCTCCAAGCAACCCGCGCCAATTCGCCTCGCAGGTGTATGACTATGTGGTTGTTGGCGGGGGAACTGCAGGTTTGGCAGTTGCTGCACGTCTCAGTGAGAGATCCCACCTTAAGATCGCAGTTATCGAGGCAGGACCGGCAGTCTTTGATGAGCCCGCGATAAATGACCCTCATTGTTTCGGTCAAGCTGTCGGGACAAAGTACGACTGGCAGTTCGAAACGGTGCCACAGCCTGGACTAGCTGGCAGGAGGATAGCATGGCCGCGAGGTAAAGTCCTGGGAGGCTCTAGCGCTCTCAATTTCCTGGCGTGGACCAGAGGGCACAGGGAGGATTATGATGCTTGGGTAGAGCTGGGGAACAAAGGATGGGGATGGGATGATTTACTGTTTGTACTGGCATCCGCTGAGATTGGGCACTGGGAATAACAAAACTTTTAGGCCCTTTTTCAAAAAGAGCGAAACATTCTATGAGCCCAGCAGCTCTGAAAAGGAGGAATTTCATTGCCGTTATGACGCAGCTTTGCGTGGAACCGACGGGCCCATGAAGACAGCTCACGTCCCCAAGTATGCGCCATCACAGAAATACTGGCATCGAACGATGGAGAATCTCGGCATTGAAACTACCCTCGACAGCTTTTCAGGAGAAAATGCAGGGGCCTGGAATTTCGTTTGTGCTTTCGATCCCGTTACTTGTACGCGAAGTTTCTCCGCAAACAGGTACTACCTCCCAGCATCCAAACGCCCGAATTTATTTCTGCTCGCGGATGCCACGGTCAAGGAGTTGGTCTTGGCAGAGGAGGGAGGAGAATGGGTTGCAAAAGGCGCCGTAGTAAAGTGCGCAGGAGAGCAGTTTGCTGTCAGGGCGTCCAAAGGGATTGTACTGTCAGCTGGAAGCGTACAGTCGCCTCAGCTTCTTGAACTGTCGGGCATTGGGAACCCTGAGATTCTCAAAGCCGCAGGTATCCAGGTGAAAGTGTGCAATCCAAACGTAGGGGAGAACCTCCAGGACCATTTGAGTCAGTAAATATCTTTTCTTCCCCCAACTCTTTATCAAGGTGCTGACAAAAAGGTCTAGTGACCAAAGCAGTGTATGAGCTTCGACAACCTACCGACAATGCAAACCCGGATTTGCCTTCATTAAAAACGGACGGAGAGACTGGTCAAGCTGCAGACACATCAGCGCCGCCCAAGCCTTTGCTACCGTGTCCGGTGGCATATTGCCCTCTGTTCAGGATGGTTTCAAACGACGAACTCGCCGGACTAACGGCTCATATACTCCCAGCGATCATGAAGTCTCAGGAAGTCCGTGAATCAAGGCTGCGCCAGGCATTCTTACCGGGGAAGATGTTAGGCGCCGTGGAGTATGTGTGGTTCGAATCCAACTTTAGTGGCCAGTTCGAAGGCGAGCCCGGGAAATCGTACGCAACCCTGTTGCAAATGTTACAGTATCCCTTTGCAAGGGGTTCGATACATATTCCTGCCATGCGGGACTCTAAACCGGCGACAATAGACGACAAGCCCGTTATCGATCCGCAGTACTGCGTTGGTGACGGCGAGATTGACTTTCAGGTCATGAAGGCGGGCCAGATATTTGGGGATAAGATATGCTCTACCGAACCGCTGTCCCGCATTGTAGCCTCGCGGGTTTTCCCATCAAAGACGAGTGATAATGGAGATGAGTTTGACGAATTTCTTCGAGATCACACGAGTACCGAATTCCACCGTAAGTCACCTTCAAAGCGGTCTTTTCTAGCAAACAAAAATCTAACCTGCTCATCATAGCTATCGGAACATGTGCGATGGGAGGATCCGAGGGCAAAGACGCCGGGGTCGTGGATGAGAGACTGCGTGTTTACGGAGTGAAGGGTTTGCGAGTCGCTGATGCAAGTATCATGCCGCTGCACATCAGCGCCCACCCACAGGCTACTATTTATGCTATTGCGGAGAAGGCAGCCAGTATGATTTTGGAGGACGAGACATCCGCGTAGGCCGGATATAATGCGTCAGAGTCAGACCAGCATCAACACACTGGATCTCCATCTTGGAATCAACGATTCAAAATTGCGACAGTTCGGGCTGCAATCAAGCCAAACATGCCAAGCAAGCTTATGTAAATCAAGTCTTGGCTGATCTTCCCCTTATCCATGGACGATAAGGAAGAAAAATGTATGAGCGCTTCATTTCCAAGCTGTTTCTTCCGGGCTATTTATTCTCTTGTCCTTCTGTTTATTTCTTTGGAGCTGCTACATTATCTTAATAAAACTCACTGAATAAATTTGCTGCTCGCTTAGAGAATCCTGTCCACTGAAAGCTATCAAGCATCCGTCTTTGTGCCTCGTGCAGTCTCACGAACGCAGCCAGCACTACATCACTCTTCTACTCTTTAACCGCGTTTCTCCGTGATATCCGTCGCAGTAATGGCTCGCACTCAGCCCTCGTCTCCATCTACCCTCACCACCTTCATCCGCTGGCTCCGCCTAAAGAACTACCAATATGAGGTCACGTTTGCTCTCTACATGCTTACTCCCATGGAGAAATTCATATTCAGTGCGTACATACATACACGTAACTCAGCTCGTTTCCGCCGGTTCATTTCTAACCTTTTTTCTTGCTAAATCAGATACCCTCCTACTCCTCGTGATCTCCATGTTCGTCGCCGCTGCCTACATCTATCTGCCAAACCACGTCGTCGCTATATGCCAACATGTCTGGTACTACTGGACTGGCGGCGATCCGATCAGCGGGGACTCCTCATTGTCGTCCAAGTTGGCCGCGGGCGCCACTGGTCTCTCTGCTGAGGGAGGATTGGTGCCGCAGAGCGTCGTTATGGAGACGGCGAAGATGGTGGCCGAAACGACGGCAAGGAAGCTTAACGAGTTATAGACTCGTCTTTTTTCGTTTGACCGGATGACATATTTTCCTTTCTCAAAGACAATGGAACGGCATATGAAGTCATGATGGGTGTTGGGCTACATTCTTGTTGGGCTTCGGATATAAGTTCTTAGCATGGTTTATTATTCTCGATACTTTCGTACTTTGTTTCCAGAGTACTCCTGCTCTACACACTATATACTGTTTAATACATAATTATATCGCCTAGCAGCATTTCTTAGGATGGTTGGGAGCATTAGGAGAGTGACTGGTCATCCCATCAACAAATTAGAAATATCCTTCCATGGAATAAGTGACATCTATATATACAGATATGAGTGGGGAAAAGAAGCAAATAGACAATAAAGAGCTCTTTCGTCCCATATGTATTTTCGCCCAGCGCCCGAAATATAACTGGCCATTTCCAGAAAAAACGAAAACAGTCCAATGAATCCTCTCATCACACAGAACGCCGGTGATTTTTCAAAATGCAGGTGATGTACACTCTCGTTTCCTCCACTCCACGTTCCCTCCTCCTTCAGGTATCCCCCAAATTCACGACCTCTAGGTCTCTATTCTCTCTCTCCCATCGTCGTCGCCACCGGAGCCGCGGCGCTCCCCAGCTCCGCCTGCCGTGATCGCTTTCTATCCCTCTCCCGATTCATTCTCGCCAATTCGGCTTCGATCTCGTTCTTCTCCAGAGGGATCTTGTGCGAATGCTCTGCCTTGGGCCAAAAGTCCGGAATCGAGAAGCGTTCCTCGAGATTGGTGCCGAAGTAGTACATCCAACCGATAGGGAAGAGGACGTACATGCCGAACTAGAGAACGGGAGTTTTTAATTAATCTTGACTGAACTGCGGGGGAAACCGGTGAGGGGTGGGGTGTAATGGTACCTTGAAAACTTCAAGATTTCCGCCTTGGAGCTTGCGGAGGACGGCGGAGAGCATTGTGGCGTCCGTATGAGGGTCTGGTCGGATTGTGTCTGCTTTTTGGTTGTTGAATTGGGAGGTGTTCTTGATCGAGCTCTTATTATCGGGGCGGGTTCTTGATGGTTGAGTAGTTTGGGATAGTTAGAGGAAATGAGAGGTATTCCCCAGGTGACCGCGAGATGAAATAAGCCGTCGATAGAGCAATGCGACTGCGAGGGTAGGATACCGATTGAGATCCTCTATACCCTTGATCTTCCGGTCTTGTGCTTGAGCCCGCTGCGATGCAGAACTCATTCTCCGATCATTGGCCGGGCTTAGTCATAAAATGCCAAGGATTCTCCGTTAGATGAACTAACCTTATCAGGTAGGTTTGCAGCTTTTGCATCTTCAACCGCAGACTCACGAAAGATGAGGCTCCGTCTACCTACTCACTCCAGACGGTATGATCATTTTTAATGACAAGCTCAGAGCTGTCCTCAATCGCAGGATCTTCAAGGTGGGAGCCCGGCAAACCAAGCTAAATTTAGCTGGGAAAGATCATACACAGGAACTGCGAATGTGCTTCGTACAGAGAAGGCCGAATCCCTTGAGCCTACCTACAACAGCTACATCATTGTTAACCACTCATGGATTAACCTGCCTTCGTATGGCACTCATAGCATATATGCCTTTTAAAGCTTCGGTAATCCAACGTCCATTCTGATTTACCTTTGTAAGTCCTTCATTCAGACTTGTTGAAAGGCTGAGGAGCTTAGGTAACTGACGGCTGGTTCTCAAAGTTGGACCTCGGCACTTCATCAACATCACTCTGAGGGGCGGGAACGGTTGAAGAGTTGACGACGCAAATTTCTGTGCATCTTTGCTTGGTTCAACCGCCTGGCTGGTGCGGAGCCCATATAAGCTAAAACAGGACCTCTTCTCCATTGCTGCTTTCTTTAAGAGACTGTATCCTAGCCGTTCGTTGACTAGACAGGCCCTCTTCGGCTAACAATAATCCAACCAAAGTGAGGAGACCTTTAACCGCGGGAAGACCTTCAGCTTCGTATTTGGTTGTTTTATCTGTAGCAGCTGCAGAGGCCTGTTAGCTATATATCTCTTTCGCTTTATTCCTCTCCCATCGTCTATTGCCCTTCCGTATATCTTGATCCGCATACCATATACTCCGTACCGACGTCAAACTCAAAAGACTGAACGCAAGAATGTCTGGCTCAAACGAAATCCAGGTTACCTACCAAGGCCGCATCGCCATCATCAGACTGAATCGGCCATCGAAGCTCAATTCTTTAAATGGAGACCTCTATTATGAGCTGGGCGAGAAGATGCGCGAGGTGGCCGAGCGCGATGACATCTACGTCACCGTGCTAACTGGCACAGGCCGCTTCTTCTCCGCGTAGGTTTGCTCTTATATCGCCGTTAGCAGAAAAAGGAGAAGTCGATAGGGACAAAGGAAAAAGCCATACTAACATTAACGATCTTTTCCAGAGGAGCCGACGTTCACAGCACCCGCCCTGCCACCGGCACCACCGACGTCCGCCGCCAGATCGCCCGCAACTTTGTCGTCAACAACCTTGACATCACCCGCACCTTCTACAACCACCCGAAGATCCTCGTCGTCGCCCTCAACGGGCCCGCCATCGGCCTTTCCGCAGCGCTCACTGCCTTCGGAGACTTCATATACGCCACTCCTCACACATTCATCCTCACCCCCTTCTCCTCCCTGGGCCTAGTCGCCGAGGGTGGCGCGAGCAGAGCCTTCGTCGAACGCCTGGGCATCTCCAAGGCCAATGAGGCGCTGATCATGAGCAAGCGCATTCCAATTGAGGATCTGGTATCGACGGGTTTCGTCAACAAGGTTTTCAAGCCTGAGAGCGGACGGCAGGATGACTCGGACGGGTTCTTGAAGTTGGTTCTAGCGGAGGTGGAGGAGCGCTTGGGCACGCATTTGAATCAGGATAGTCTGGTGAAGATGAAGAGCTTGATTCGGATGCATGAGCGGGAGATTCTGGATAGGCAGAATGTGCACGAGGTGTATATGGGTATGGAGAGGTTTATGGCTGGGATCCCGCAGGAGGAGTTCAGGAAGATTGCGTCGGGAGAAAAGAAGCACAAGTTGTGATTCTTATCTTTCTCGCATTGTTTTGACTTCATTTTTTGATGACTGTTATATAGAGGCCTGTGAATGCGCGCCCATTCCCTGCCTAGATCATGATTTGTGTATATATCTGTTGTGGAAATTTTGAATGTAGATAAAGTCTCTTCATTAAATGAAATTCTTTTGACATTGCAATCATCTCCAGGTCATTGATCGCTATTATGATTTATGTCGTTGTTTTAAGATTTCAAACTCCACCATGCTGTGTAACCAGGCAAGTCTAGAAGAATAAAGAGAACATATGCAGCCCATCCCGTCACTCCACTTGCACTTTTTAATAGTCCGTGGTCTCATCTCTGAAAACCATGATGCAACAATTCTCTGACTCAAATTATACAATGATAACGGTGAAGCTTAAAAAGCTTGTCGATAACCGAGTCTGTTTGTCGTCCTATTTGCCTTGGTCTCCAACCAAAACTTCATTTCCAGACTCACTTTCGTACTCCTGATCGGCTTTGATGTTTCTTTCAAGCGCTTCTTTCCAATTATTCAAAAGCTCCGCTGTTCCACCGGGGGTTTCCGCCGCATCTAGGACATCTCGAGGTACTCTGTCCTCATTAATTAATGAGTAGCTCGCGGACGAAGTATTGCCGCCCAGATCCAACCCCAACTCTTCCGGATCCGTTGAGCCTGCGAGCACGAAGAGAGGTTCAAAAGACGAGACAAGGGGTTCAATGGGATCCCATTCTTCAGCAAGATCATCCTTTGGCCCAGGATTTCCATCGCCATTACTTTCAGGGCGTCTCTGATGCCGCAGTTGTACTCTCATAACGTACTCTTCAGGGATGCCACGAGAATCTCCTTCGTCAGGCGTTTCCATCTCAAGAATCTGTTCCCAAGTGAAATGTAGCGGATCGGTGTTTTGTGAGAAAGTATTGAAATCCACCAACCAAACCCTCTCTTGTGGCACGTAAACGTCAAAAACAAAATCCGGATCGGGAAAGGTATCTCGAAGGTGTTTGTCGAAGAAATCCTGAATGGATCTCAGTATTCTGTTCTTAATCTCGTACAGCCACTCGTGGTACTTGAAAGTCCTCTGGCAAAGACAAACGAGGCGACGTGACCGTACAAAACAGCGAAATTCCAATGCGGGGTTAACATTAATGTATTTTCGTAGCACCAAGTGATAGGGGATTCTGTCTTCTTCGGAAACAGCGCGGGTACTATTCTGATCGGTATCTGCCATGCTGCGTAGCGGACCATCTTCTTTAAACGGTCTTGTAGCTTCTGGCACGCACCCGTCGAATGCACGATCCAAATCATCGGCAATAAAGCGACTGCTTTTCAGAACCAAATATACGTCACTTGCTGTTTTACACTCCAAGCGATTCGTCGGAATCATGTACGTTGCGTCTGTCGGCGCGCTCCAATTAAGCTTTGGCGACACGCTTCCGCCCAGTTCTGCGATGATTGCCTTCACCCGGGCATGAATTTCCGGCCACTCTTTAGATGGGTCCGGGAGGCCTTCCTCTTCGTCATCGTATCCCCCTGACACCACCCAGCTGTCATCGTCGGCAACAGCGGGTGTGTCGTCTGGAGGAAGCACTATACCATCGGCACGGAGGTAATCGAGGAATGAATCCGAGAGAGCGATCAGCCGCGCTTTGGGTGTGATGGATCGGTACCTGTGTCAAAGGGTAAACCGTTAGCTCTATAACCGAGACAAGGATTAGTCGTGAGCAAGTTTTACATAGGATGCCAGTAGTGATAAGAACAGTGCAAGGCTTTTGCCCGCGTCAGGGGAGGCATGCCCGATGCTTCGGACTGTCGATCCTGGACGACGTTGCCGTGGCCGTTCGTATCCGCCTCCGTACTGTCTGTGGAAGTCATATTTGCCGATTTGTGGTTTGATATATTCTTTGGAAGACAATGATATCAATAAACCGAGAAACACTGACAGTCTCGTCTTTTACATCGCAAACCCTCTTCCGGATGACACATTTTGAGAGAAACCTTATCTTATCTTATCCGAGCTTGGCGATCAGATAAGATAAGCTAGCCCGTCCGATGAATCTCAGCCTTGGCATTGCTTTCACGACAATCGTGCTGCTTCAAGTTACTCATGCTCCTATATCCTCCATCGAAACACAAATATCTTTCAACTTCGAGTCTGCGTTTTGTTACTATTTTAATTAATCAATTGGCTTGCTTAGGGAGCTATGGCGGCTGAAGCTCCAGATGCACATTCTCTCAAATCATGGCAGGAAGCGTTCCAATACCCAATTCCCACAGTGCGCCGGATCGAACAGGAACTCCGCCGAGATGTCGTTAGCAATAGGGAGAAACTTCGATCGCTTGTTGGGTAAGGCAGTCGTTTCTTGACGCTTGTCGGAGATATTGGTGGCACTCGTCTGAGCTAACTTTGTTTTTTACAGCGTGAGATATCGAGATCTCTTGGACACTGCGCAAACTATTATCGAAATGAACGAGGAAATGAAACAAGTCGAACGAAATTTGTCTGAAGTCGGGAGATGTTGTAACTCTGCTGCAATTGCTCAAAAGGCGGCTAGCTTGCATCGGCTACAAGAAGATAATACGAATAAAGGTTGAGTGATGGGTTATCAGTATTTGAGGGTCTCTAGTTAATTGATGGTCTATAGTCTCGAGTGACCGGACGTTCGCCGCCCAACTGACCTTGTTTTCCAATTGCGTGTCGGCTATTTCGAGGCTCCTTTGGCAGCGCGGCTCTATCGTTGTCATTGCGAAACTACTCGGAATCTCAAGGCTTCTTCACAACGCACTCTCCCAGTCCCCACGCGCAAAGCATTTCGTGAAAAGATTAAAGAATCAGCTAGTTCCCCTTCGACAAACCCTTTTGAACCGCGTTGACCGCCGCCTTGCTTCAATTGACTCGTCTGTCCAGGATATTATCGAATCCTTGTCTGCCTATTGCCTGGCTACGAGTTCTTCCGCTGACGATGCACTGGTCCGTTTCCATCAAGTTAGATCGGATGCAATCAGGCGCGAGATAGAAGAAGGCCGTGCTCTACGTGACAGTATATCAGAGGCTCTGAATTTATACAAACACACTTTGGAGAACACCGCTCACTTACTATCTGGCCCGCTATTCGTTGCCCTCAAAAGGCTGACCAGCGACCCTCTTTTGGATGATCCAGCAATTCAGCAAATGGGCGAGCTTGGAATTGAGATAGTTCAGCCATGGATTTCAAGGGAGATTAGAAATTTCACTCCTTGGATTAAGCATGACCAAATAACCAAAGAAGCTTCGGCGAAGATAGTCAAGTCCTGGTCAAAAAAGGCATTTGATGAATTAGCTGCCCAGGCAAAGGAAACGTTGGCACATTGCGAAGATTTTCAAGAGATGATAATTGTGCGCAGCCGTGCTTTGGGAGTGTGGCTGCCAGGCTTGAATGATACGCCTTGCCACAGCACGATGGAGGTGTTGGAAAGCATTCGTGCTATGATGAACGATCAACTTGTTTCTATTCTCCGAGCACAAAGTAGGGGTCTGTCTATTGTCGGAGATGAAATGTTGTCAATGATGGGCGGTTGGTCTAATATTCGAACTCGAGATCTGTCATCCTCCGTCTGGGACCCCAAGATTATCTTCATTGACATTTCGGATGGCGCCACCGCATTTAAACGCGAACTAATCAATAGAACCCAAGGCCACGGTCCTTCTATAATGCAGATGCTGGACATCTATTATGCTTGGCTTGTAGCCATTGAAAATCGCTCAAGCTTGATTCAAGATCTTAGAGCCGCGAGATGGGAGGATGTTATGGGAGATGATATTGAGGAAGAATTCCTCGACTCAGTCACCGGTTTGCTGAAGAATGATGATCCCCACATCTTACAGAAGGAGCATGCGGATTCTTTATTGAAAGGCTATAAATCTTTGCAAACGTCGTTTCACGAAGCTGTGGAAAACATAGACGGATCGCAACGTGCACCGCAGTCAGCCTTCATTCTTCGAGTTATTCGAGCAATCCGAAGCCGTGCCCCAAAAGAAGTGGCCGAGCAGAATTATACGTTTGCCGAAGACCTAGTACCTAAAATCTACCGAATTCTCGCCGAAGAGATAGTCTCTCGAATTCCGCTGTCGAATTTGACTAGGTGCCTAGGTCGTTCTCTATCAAGATGTCCTGGAAGAACACTTTGGGAGGGTGACCCCCCACTTCCGGCGCAATTGTCTCAAGGAGCTTTCAAGTTGATGCGAGCACTGGTTTTAACAATGGAAGAACAGGGTCCCGATCTTTGGAATCATGCCGCCGTGAATGAGCTGAAATTGCACATGGTGAGACAGATTACAACGGAAGTCACATCAGGCCTTGAAAAGTCACCTGTGGTCTCCGAATCTGTCCAGGATGCTACGAATGGCGAAGCCGATGATGCAGAAGAAACGAAAGAGCTAGAACTTGGTATTGCACGAGACCATAAAACCCAGCTTCTGTTTGATCTCTCGTATCTACGCTGTGCACTGAAACCATCAGACACTGATGCTGGATTGAAATCATTGATTGACATGTTAAACGAGGATCTGAAATTCGATGAGAAGACCATGGACATCCTGAAGCAGTGTTCGCAGAACTACTGGAGACGTACGCAGCTCCTGTTCGGTTTGCTAAGTTAGACAGACGATGTGCACCGTGACGGATGGATAATTCACCCAGACCCCGCTATAACACTTGACACTAATTATATAATCCGGTGTTTGCTGACACATCAGCCCGCGTATTTCCTTCGTATTATCCCTGTAATGTCGGGGTATTTTGAGTAATTGATTACCACATGACGTGTGACGCACTAACTAACTAATCTGAAGCTCGCAAGAAACCGAACGAACAACCGCAGACTATCCGACAATGCTTTCATTCCAGCACAAATGGCGACCTCAAGGCTTCCTTTTCTGTACCCGAATCTCCTGCGATCGGTGAGGCTGTGCGAGCCCACGACGTACAGGTCACTCCGGCTTCCGCCCGCTCAGCGCCCAGGGGCAGCTGGATTCCACTTCGGACTAGCATGTGAGCAAGAAACCTACCGCCAGCGCTACGGGTCTGCAGCCGAACCACACCTCCGTCCACCTCCATGGCCTAACGGTAAAGGCGAACAAGATCCTCCTGGTGTGTTCTCGGGTGATGTTGAGAAACAAGCCAGCGGGAGCACCCAGCCGCAGAACTCGAAAGGTTCGAGTAAGCAAATTGCTTCATCTGTCATTGGAGCTACAGCCTCTTCACCTGCTTCTTCTTCCTCTTCCTCTTCTCAATCGCCGCCGTCCTCCTCCGATACCGCAATATATGCCTCTTCTACAGTTCTTTCGAGCGAATTGCCACCCAAGGGAAACTCCGATAGTAACTCAGAACCAGCAAACTCCAAAGCCGAGTCCGGCGAAACCTCAACGAACAAGGACACTACCACCGACCATGAAACTGCGGCTGATCATCTGGGATCGGTGTTCCACTTGTCAGATGCTAGTATGGTGTCTTCATCGTCGTCATCGTCACCACAAGCGGAGTCGATGTCACTAATGCATTCTCCAACTTCAGAATCGAACAGACCTCCGCACCTTTCTCCTCCACCCTATGTCCATCATTTCGACACTTATAGTCTTGTGAAAGACCTTGGCAAGGGTGGATTCACGGAAGAACAATCTATATCTATAATGAAAGCTATTCGGGGCCAATTAGCGGACAATCTGGAATTGGCCCGTAATGGATTAATATCCAAGTCAGATTTTGAAAACGAGACTTATCTTTTCCGCGCCGCGTGTTCGGAGCTGAGGAATTCCATACAGACGTCTAGGAATGCGGAAGTTCAGGCGCAGCGCGCCTTGCGCGCCCAGCTACAGCATGAAGTGGACATCTTGACGCAAAAGATGACGCAGGAATTATCGGGACTGAAAGATGACTTGAAAGAAATGTTCAATAATCAAAAAATATCCACCAAAGAGCTGCAGCGATCGCAAGATACCGGAATTCAGGAACTGAATTACCAAATCACTGTTTCGCTGAATAGTGACGGAAAGAGAGTGGTTGAAAGTTTAAGATGGATATTGACGCGTCGAGCTGCTGTTGCCATTGCTACTAGTGCAAGTAAGTATATCACCCATAGACGGGCAAAAAGGCTCGAAAGGTTGACAGTTACTAAAAACACTTTGACTAACTTCTGCCGTTCTCTAGTCATGATAATCCTCGCTCTTCGGCTCCATTCCTACAAGCAACAAAAAAATGAAAAGGCCGCCGCTGCCGCCGCGACTCCACCACCACCGGAAATTTCTTTTGCTCACGAGATACCCTCAAGCACTACGCTAGATTCCGCCGTCGCAGAATCTATGGTGTGATCAATTCGAGTCATGCGTTTGTTTTGCATATCGATCAGTTTTCCTCGAACAGCTAGTGGATTTTGGATTTTTTGTCCTGTTGTTAGCAATGCATAGCTTATAACAGCATGTGTTTCTCCTTTGTGAAATCTTCAACAGTTCAAATTTTCTATAGACAGGTTGCGTTTATGCTTATATAGATGGTTTCAACCTTATTGCCTATTCTGACGATCAGGGACTATACTTGATAATTAACTAGATGTATTGATGAAATCTATTCCATGATAACTTCTATTCATAGAGGTCACTGAAAGCAAAAAGAAAAGAAAAGCTGGAAAATTCGCCGGCCGTATACGATTTCTTTAATAGTGTGAATAGTGAGGCGGATTCGTTTAAAAATCCATTCGTAGCGTAATACTAGGAGCAGCGACATCCTGATCATCCATGTCTTTCCCACCCGCTCCTCCCGCTTCTCCACTAGGTCCTGTGCTTCGGAAAATCTCTTCAATTAAGCCTCTTAGCTCAGGTTGCATCCTCGAAGCGAAGTCTTTAAACGCCGTCTGGTCGACCTGCGCCAACTCCAGCAATCTTGCCGCGGTCTCTTTATAAACCGCCCGCCCTTCGTCCTGCGCTCGTTTCAGCAACGCCGGAATCAAAAGCGCCATCGCGCTTGGTGTCGCACTGGCAGGAATAGGAGCTGAGCCCACGCAGTGTACGAGAGTCTGCGCGATCGATGTTTTGATGTTTTCCGGGTCGATGGGTGGTACTCCGTCCGTCCCCATGGGTACGCCAGCGACAAAGGCGATTAGACGGGGGAAGATGAACCGGGCGATAACATCGTCAACGGGTGATCGAGGAGTCGAGTGAAGCAGAGATCGTATGCATCCCGCAGCGACGCTCGCGAGGCCAAGGTCTTGAATGCAGTCAAGCATTTCTTGCAGGACTTGCGGAATCAATGGATCCTGCGAGGAAATCACGTGGCCACTGCTCGTCAAGAGAATTGTCAGAGCTAAAAGGGTATTTTTGGCACAAGGAAGAGAAGCTTCCGATTCTCGGCGTTGGGCTACTCGAAGGATTGATAAGAAGCGGGTTACACAACCACGAATCTGCCGAGAAATAATTATTGCCTCGTCGCTTGAATCAATCCCGTCGGTGTCCAAAGGAGTAGTAAGGTCGCGGATAAAACGCCGGAAGATTGGAAGTGCTTGTGGTACCACATCCGCCTGGCAGCTGCCAGTAGCTAAAATAGTGCCAAATATGTGCAGTATGCAGGCATGGAGATCGGCGCGAATAATGGAGGGGAAAACAGATGTAATGTCAACTAACGAAGCCAGCGCGAGTTGAATGAGGGGCGTAGAGTCTTCGGATACTGTAGAACGGGTTTTTGGAGAGGAGTCGCCAAGGTTAGGAAGAACGCCTGCGAGAACGAGGATAATATTGCGAGTGAGCTCGAAGAGCTGCTCAATATCGTCCGAGAGGCTTTCGGTGCGTCCTTCAGTTTTTGTTGCGGATTGGTGATGTAGTGCAAGGTTACGAGCAATTTGGACGATGACGGATTGAACGTTGGGGCCTTCCGTCATAACGAGTCTATCAAGGGCATCGATGGTCTCTGAAAAAACAGCGTCTTGGTACACCGCGTTTCCTGCAACCGATGGGCGCAGTATTTTCTGTAAAGCCTGCAATATTTCAAGAATTTGAGAAGACGGGGCATTCGATTGGCTCACGAGAGCTTCTAATGCGAGGCCAAACAGGACAAAGAAGAATGCAACGGGCTCGTCGCGGTAGTTAATGTTGTTCCCTTTGCCTTCAGTTCCATTTACAACCAGATCGGAACCAGAGTTTTGCTGTAGTTCGGGTTTATTTTCCTTATTATCCAATGCATCGAAGACGAAATCACTGTCCTTTTCAACAAGACTAGCAATAGCATCCACAATATTCAGCCAGGAGTCTTGGTAAAACTGTTTGCCACGTCAGTTGTTTGATCCTAGAGTGACGTTGGTGGTCAATGCTCACCTTTAACAAAATCTCACGATTCAATGCGGCGTATGTATCGTCTAGGTCGTCTGAAAGGCCAATCGATCCCAAAGTGCTTGAGATGTCAGGTTCGAATCGAAGGCGAGCATATTCTTGGAGAGATGACAGCCAAAGGGGAGTAAGCATAGCAGTATATGGCTGTACAACATTGACCAGATAAGCCTGGTCTGCACTGGCTATCTGTAAACGGGCCCATGCGGAATACAACGCCAATTTTATCATGACTCGAGCATTGGAATTAAGACCTTTAAGATCCCCAATATCTGTCGTATCCGGATTGCCTAAAAAAGATCAGCATGAGGCGATTGTTGAAGCCGTGGTAGCCCTTACTTGCAAGATTGTCCAGGCCGACAACGAGGAGTTTGAAGATACGACCCATTCTCTCTGCGCTAGTCACGATTCCAGTTCCAACAAAAGTAGCACAGACGTTTATCGCCTCTGAGGCTAGCTCGGGAGAAGAATCGGCGGCGAAAGCGGGAGTCAAAGCAGAACCAATCTGCGCCTGATACTGCTCGAGTAAAGAGGCTTCCGCAAAGTCCGGATCCGGTGTTCTTCCAAACATCTAATAGACCGTTAGCCAGAAGCAAGAATGAGAGCAGCAATGTAACTCACTTTCAGAACACGATCAAGGATACGTAACCCCCAGATCCTTAACTCAATAACACTCGCAGTAGAGGCGGAGAATGCCATACGGACAACTTCACCCACTCGTTCCTGCAGTGCCACTTCTGCCGGTATTGTTTGATCCGGTTGTATCTCTAAGCTCACCATGTTCAACAGCTCACTCAAGCAGCTCATGACAAAGTTACGTGTTTGCCATTTCAGTAACTCTTGGCCGGTCGGCGAACCTGGTTCGCCGGCATCTCGATTCTCGGTCGCAGCTGCAGAAGCAAAACCAGCTACTTCATCATCCGGAAGATCTGGAGCAGCTGTATTAACCGCAGCAACAGGACTAAGGATCTCCTCGGATTTTATACGGGTCTTCGTGAGAACCTTGTGGCAACGTTGGACCCAAACGGCAGTATCTGTAAGGCCAGTCTGGTGTAACCAGTTGCGAACAAGGTCCCTGAGTAGTGCGTTGTCAGGAATACTGTCCAGTGCCATCCAGAGCTCATCCTCAAATGTTGAAGAGGCGGTTTGTATCACTCGATCTGGATCCCGTTTCATAATGTTATTCAACCCTCGTACGGCAGCTTCGCGAATTTGCATCTCTTTTGAGTTCAATTCCTGTTGAAGCCAGCGGACATATCCAGAGAAATCCATATGGTTTGGAGCGTACAGGGATAAATGGTCCAGGCACTTAGAGCTGACGGCGACCATGCAGATGTCTTTCTCCAGCTGAAATTCCTTAACGAGAGTGAAAACGAGCTCTCTTGTCTTCGTTACATCCCGAAGATCGGGCCCAATGACATTGATAAGGGCGTCAACACACCGGCTAATGGCTAAAGGTGTAGAAAAGACAGTTTCGTGGTTGGATGTCGCAATCAGTGCTGACTCTTCATTGTGTGTATCGGCAGTATAGAGGCGCGCCAGCATCCCAAGGGAGCTAGAAACATAAGGGGAGAAGGTGAGACCTGCCGAATCGACAAGTCGTAGCAACCCTTCCAATGCCCAAAAGTGCACAACAGGGTGAGGGTCACTGCAAAGTGACATGAGGACGCCAATAATTGTTTTCAAATGAAAACCAGCAGCCATGCCACCGACTTGAGCATGAATTGAACCTAATGCAGCTGCGCATCCGGCACGAGCATTTGGGTCACGATTTTCGACAATTGTATCAATGATGGAATTTATTTGAGTATTCGTAAACGAGTTGCCTGCGCTGTTGCACAATCGCCCTAATGCTTCGAAAGCTAAGATGCGCACTATATAATCAGGATCCGCAATGAATGTCTATTGATTCTCGATCGTCAGTCCATATGCGCAAATTGCAAACGAGATTATCTCACCTGAAGAAGCTCTTGCATAATCCTTTCCGTTGCAGGATTTCTCAAGTCACCGGATGGAAAGTTGGTTTCCTTAACTGCAACTCGAAGAGTATATAACAGAGCCACAGCAACATTGACTGTCATAGCTGCTTTTCTCCCTGGATTTCGAGTGAGACTTGCGGAAGATAGAAGAGTAGCTATTTGTTCAACACTACTCTCCTGGACCTTGGGTGCCTGTAGTGGAAGCGTGGTAGCAAAAAGCTTGATGGAAGCATTGACAACTTCTGTAGTCGGGGGATCAGGTAAGGAACTGTGCTTAACATCCTTTGTCGCATATAAAAGTACTGAATCATGTTCTCTGCCTTGGCACACGGGCGAGGTTAACTAGGGAATGTTAGTAGGTAGGCGAAACATCTCCCGAGTAAGCTTACAATGCTGTCTATTGGGCTGTCTGTATTGCTCGGTAACTGTCTCGCACCTAGATTTTCTGTTTTGTGATCACTATCCCGAGAGAATTCCGTAGCAAGACCAGTAACTCCAAATCCGAAGTTATCATCAAGATCCCACAAGTTCTCAAAGTTTGTAGCAGCGCTCACGACGGAAGAATCAAGTGGATTTGCCGACGTGACATCCGGATCAGCGAAAGATGAGATCGCAAGCCCTAGCACGTTCGAAAATGACAGAATATCCGCAACATTGGCATGGCTCAAATTTACCAATTTCTCAAAACACTGCAAGACACGTCTTCGGACCAGAATTGGGAAATCTTTGAGTTGCAGGGAGTGTGACAGACGTTGAGAGATATCTTCCGCGGATTTGATGCGAGGGAGATTTTCAAGAAATACGACTGTGTTTTGGAGCATCATCGCAATTCTCTTCGCGCCATCAGAAGTGACAAGTTTGCTATTGAACTCCAAGAAGACGAGAATCGAGCTTAAAGCACATTCCCTGACGTGAGCTAGAAAACTCAACTCAAGAGGATTGCGCTTGGCTAAATCGTCCTTGGGTAACGCTTTGGGAAGCGCGTTTTTCCATAATAATAACAGTTGCGAGAGATGGATCTTCGTGAAATTCGGCCCCAGCGGCAGAAGACCTCCGATTAGTATCCATGCCACCTGAATTTGTGTGCTGGCTGTTCTTAGCTCTGAGCTACTGCTCGTTTTGAGCAGCTCGGTGGCCTGAGATAATACTCGTGAGTAGATATCCACAGACCCATATAGGGGCTGAAGTCGCGATGTGCTGAGCATTGATGCAAGGCCATGAGCATAGCCAAGGCAGCGACGACTTGACTGTCTGGGTGTCGACAGTTGTCCAATTTCCCTATGCAAGCTGTTCATACATATTGTTATACACGAAAGGAGCTGCTGAGGACATGCTAGGACAAAACTCTGCAAGCAGTGGGCGACGTATATCTGGACGGTGTAACTTGGGTGCTGGAGATCTTGTAACAAGGCTTCACGACAGCTGTCTGCCACTATGCCCATGGCAGAACCCAGAGATGATATAAGAGACGACAGAGCGCTTACGGCACATGTTAAGGTATGCTTGCTTGGCTCTCGGCGCTCTTGCACCACCTGTGGATAGTCCTTTAAGATGTCGTTGATCAGCCATTTTGCAGCATTCAGCTGGCCGCTTTCACTCAAAATTTCGTACCCCACTACATCCTCCAAGATATGTTTGATGAATCTTCTAGTCATAAGCAGTCGATACCGGTTATTGATTATGGTAGCATGGTTGAGGAGAGTAAAGAGTAGATGACCAGCAATCTCGCCGTAGCGATCTTCGACCAAATTTTCACCTAGACCGCGCAAGACTAGCTTGTAGCAAACCGCGATACCAGCCCTTGCTCGGTTGCTAGTAGATGTTCGGCAATACTGAACCGACAATTGTCGGAGGAGATCCGGAAGCTTAAGTGCCAATGTAGCCTCTGCCTTGCGGCCAGATGGGGATTGAGGACGCTCTGGAATATCATCCTCCACGGCAGTAGGATCTGGCTTCTTTGAAGATTTTTTGGGCCGTTTTACAATCGGCACTTCGACTTGACCGCGAGCAGAATGTCCCTTGACCAAGATTGCAGCAAGACATCCAGCCGATGCGTGTCGCACGGAAGCCACAGGGCTATCAATGACCTTCCATAATGTTGATTTCAGATTCTCAAAATCATTCACATTACCAAAGTACGGCGTACTTTTGATCAGCTGTTCCAAGCACAGGCAAGCGCTCGCCTGGACAGAATAGGCTTTGTCACCCACGGCCGAATTTCGCGCATGTTTCCATATGTCCTTGGCCGTTGATTCATCGATCGGGGTGCGTATCCCCGCAACAATTTTCCGTATGGCGGTATAGATGGAACTTCTAAGCCCCGCGTGATGTTGCGAGGATTTGAACAGTTTGAACAGCACCGCGCACGACACACTCGACTGGTTGATAATGCCATCACCGGCAGCAGTAAAGATATCCCCCAACGCAACCGACGCAGCAAACTTTGCCTTCAAGTCCGCATCATTCTTTCCGGCATTTAGTACCCCTATCAGTTCATTGACTGTGTCGTAAAGTATAGTTCGATTCCCCTTTGTAAATATCGCTCCAAAGCATCTGCCGATGTTATTCCGTATTACCCGTGTTGGAGCCGGTGATAGGAGCTTTATGATTTTGAATAGTTCCCGTTTAATAAATTCTTGTTGGGAGGATATCTCGTCCGTATCGAGCTTTGAAGTATATTGAACAAGGTCTGTGGTGAAGGTCAGGAGGTAGAGGTCTTGTTGTTCCGATGGTAGCGCATGCAGCTTCGAGACGTCGAGTTCGGCGCGAGGGGTCACATTTTCGGCACGAGCGGGCTGCAAAGGGGAGGGTTCAGGCGCGGACATCGATTCGATATCTTTGGTGAAATGTATTCAACCTGGAGTTCCTCTTCTCTTCCCAATTGAACCGGGCCGCAAACATGTTGTCTCCCGATCGTTGATCTTGGGTGAAGTCTGGCACCGGATGAACTCCCGGGCCGATAACTTTTCACAGCTGCCCTTGGAAGCCGCCAGCTGCAGCGATCAGACTGCGTCTTCCCTGGCGACGCCGACAAGTTATATCTCAATTGCTCCATGATATGGCCACCGCTCTGGGGCGGACGCTCTTTTCAAAATCTCGTACTACAGTGCAATCATGGACCTGCAGCAGCTGCCGCAGTATCAGCCATACTGCACCCTTATCGTCCGGCCACAGCAAATGGGCCAACATCAAACACATCAAGGGCAGAAATGATGCCTCCAAGAGCAAGGAGAGGCAAATCATCAGCCAGGAGCTCATGCAGGTTTCAAAATGTATGGCACGGGTAGCTTCTATTTCTACCCCGTCCTCAACCCCCTATTGACATGCTTACGTCTAACTGAAAGTGTACGGCCCCGATCCAGGATCCAACCCAAAGCTCGCAGCCGCCATAGCCAATGCCAAACGAAGTGGAATGTCAAAATCTACGGTTGAGTCTGCAATCGCAAAGGGTCAAGGGATATCTATGTCCGGTGCGCCTTTGGAACCTTTGACCATCGAAGCAATGCTTCCTGGCTCCGTGGCTGTCGTGATCGAATGTCATACCGACCAAAAGGGCCGGACGCTGCAGAATGTTCGGCATATAATCAAGGAAGCTGGGGGCCATGTGACTCCCCCGACTTTTCTATTTGAGAAAAAGGGGAGGATTGTTTTTGAAAAGGACCCTAAGAGCAGCAGTCCGGATGATTATCTTGAGGACGCCATCGACGCCGGTGCCACAGACGTGAATGCAGATGCCGAGGGAAGGTTGATTGTACACACGGAGCCGACAATGACTAAATCGGTCGGTGAGACGATGTCCACTGCTACCGGGTTGAAGATTGAGAGCCTGGACATTATTTGGGATCCAAATAAGGATACAATGGTAACTCTTTCAAGTGAAGAGGCGGCAAATGAATTGGAGGAATTCCTTGATAACATTCGTGAAGAGATAACTGTCCAAGAGATATACATCAATCTCGCTCTAACTTGATTATCAATTGTATAGTCCCGCTGGACTAAACCTGTACATTACACTAGTATCTCTGAACCACCTCCTCAAAGACGGCAACCTAGGTTTTCCTCAGATGAATCATGGCGCTTCTCATCAGCGCCCCAATGCCTTTACTTCCGTGATCGTCTAACCAATCAAGCATTTTTATTCTATACTCCTGCCAAGTCACCGTGATCCCCCCATCTTTGGCAAGTCTAGTCAAGACATCCTGTGTCACTGGAAGTTGGAGGTTTGCAGACAAGGCCATACCATCTTCTTCTGCTTGATCTTCAAGCGCTTTCACGCACGCAGCGGAAATCCGACACAGTGCCAAGTTATGGCTCAATGAAAACATCGAGGCCAGCTTGAACTTGGTTTTGTACCGACCATTGCTTCTGTTGCCGAGTAGGACATTCGACTCTCGTATATACCCCATCAATCCAGTCACTGTCTCTGCAGGGACGAGACATCCCAAGGCATTGGGATCGCTGCTATTTAGCGCCCGGTTTCTCCAAAGAAGGTTGCAGGTGTCAAGTACATATCCATTGAATTTGATGATTTCAGATTGAGGCACACGGTCGGATTGCGCACTACTATTTAAAGCCTCAAGTGCGGTTTTATATTTTGCCATTACTGCACCCAAAAGAGATATATTGCAAACCGCCGGAATAAAAGTCAAAAGGTAAACCGTTTGAGGAATGGGTATCGTAAAAGGAATATTGTTATGATTTGGTGCATGGGAAAATAGCTGCGCGAGTTCCGTGTAATATTGTAGCACGCTCAGGCTCGCTGAGACAGAGACCACTTGGTCAATCCCGCGAACGTCAGACGGGGTTTCAAGTAATGCCAATGAGAGCAGCTCTGCTCGTAAGACGAGCTTACTAAGAGGCTGCGTGATGCTAAGACTGTCATCTGAGCGGATAGAACAACCCCAGTGACGGATCAAGTTCGTGTAACAACGAAGAAGCGAGGCTTTCCCCTGCATAGAATTATCCAGAATAGCCGTCTCAATATGAGAAAAATAATTTAGATGGAGATCTTCGTAATTTTGGATGGGTAAGTATTCCAGAAGCGCGAGAATAGCTGCCTGGTAATCCTTGCCATTCCAAAAGCAAATATAGTTGCGGAGAAAATCAGCAACTGCGCGAGGTAACTCCTGAACGCCACAGTCAGTGCCACAAATAGATACGGGTGTAGAATCCGTATAACTCACCTTTGTAAACCGAACATAGCCGACCAGTAAATCAAGCACATATCCCAAATGCCCGGAGGTATCCACGTCTCCGGCAGATATCATATCAAGTTCGTCATCGAAAAAACTCGCGAGCCAACTCTCCAATCTACGCGAGGCCCGCTTATTCTGAACAAGCAAAAGGTATTTTTGTGCCAGGGGATCCGCAAGTGCTGAAGCGATCTGATTCGGCAACTGGATCGTATCGAGCTTTTGCACGAAATCCTTGACACTGCGGAGTTCCTCAAGCGACACAAAGCCACGGTTGACATTGGACGTTTGTACAGAAGGGATAACGACTTCTATACGACTCCTTTTCACGCCCTCACGCCGAACAACTTGAAAAGTCCGTTGGCTGGTATCTGTCTCGTTCCTCGCCGCTTTTTCCTGCAGGCTTCGCATATGAGCAGTCCACTCAGCGTCCGGATGTTTGAAGAAGTACGTCGCTCTTCTCGTCGTGAAGCCAGCGTCGCCCACGATTATTTCCGGGTAGTAGCTTTTGAAGACACGTAGCAATCCCAGCAATTCTTTCTCTTCGTCACCCGTATTCCGTATAAGCTCCATAAGGGCCTGAATTCGATATGGTTTCACATGTCTTCTTCGTGTTATAAACGACAGAATATGGCAAAGCGAGCGCCTTAGACTGATCATGTCCAAATTATTGAAGAGGACCGCATAGAGTTTTGATAAGTAGGATTGGTCCTCCAGTCCGTCGTATACCAGAATCAACCATCGAAGCAGCAGGCTCTGAGTAGCTGGCGACGGTTTTGTTTTGGTGGGTCCCAGGGAGCAAACGATCCGGGCGACAATGCGTGATGGAACCTTTTCTGATGGGTATAGATTTTTAATGAGCGTGGTCACCGTATTCTGATCCAAGTGCTTTGATTTAACAATAACAGCAGCTAGTCTCTCTAGATGACTTGTCCCGATCCCTGACTCATAGGTGAGAGTCGCGATTGTCTTCGCAATCTCTGCAGCGTCGGTGTGCCTTTGGCTTTTTGGGATGAAGGCAACTAGAACCGTGCGTAAGTACTACTGGCAACTCGCTACATCCGGGCGCTGCCTGAATTATTCCTACCATTTTCTAGCTGAGCTATGGCTTCCTCAAGATTCCCTGGTATGGTGCCTGAAGCAGATTCCGCGTCAGCGCTCAAGCTACTGTACACATATCAATTCACGAATCAAGTCTCACCGAGGCTGTCCTTTGGAGATGATGTGGCTTGCATTATTTACCACCGGGTAGTACTATATCTGGTGGATTGAAACCGCCTTTCGGAATGATGCCCGCTCCACCTTCTCGCTCGACGAGAATGAACGCGAATGCCACGTTGGAAATGCCTCACATCGAAATCCCAGGCTAATACCAGAGAAGAAAACGTAACGTATTCTCGAAGTCGAGCGACCTGAGTAGTTCATTGGCTGAGAAACAGCTAGAGGCAGTTGTAAATGTCAGGAAAGCACGCAATGCCGGGAGTCCTGAATGTACATATTGTTGATTGCGCCCGCTGCCTGTTCCTACATCTTGCCGTCGCGTCTCACCATCACAACGCGCTGGTGATGTGAGGACCTCGTCGGGTTTGACCCGTTGTCGGATCATAGTTTCTCCACTCCATTCTGCCGGGCGGCGTTCGGCCTCCTTGGAACCTCCTGCAGGTGTTCATCTGCAGACTGCACGGGTTGGATTGACAAAACCACCCTTGCTGTCCATGCTGGCACGGCACTGGACCCTGGCTCACTTAGTTTGTGGCTATTATAAACTCACAAGCGAACCAACTGAGATGATGTTGTTGCAATAAGCTAGCTGGTTACCTCTGAGGGGCCTGGATTATTGTATTTTTTATGCATTTCCATATACCCAACTACTTCCATTGCCACTATCAGAACTCCCATCAAAGAGTATCAGAATAGCATGATGAACTTGTTCATGCCATTTGGGTTTACTGTCTTTTCAATTATCCTTGCTAGGCCTGGAATCAAATGGGCTATCTCTGCTGCCAAGCGCACTTCGAAACAGAAACAATATCCATACGTTCAACTCTGCCGTCCCCCAGGGTATCCCGACTAACCACTATGTAACTCTCTTTCCCCGGATTTTGGCAATGTTACCCCTCACCCATGGTATGCCAGAGTGCACTTCGCTAAAGGATAGAAAAATGTACAGTATGTACACTCATACTACATATACATGCGGGCATCCCGGCTTCCCCAAGGGTTGCGGCCGTCGCTGAAGAGCGGTTTTGTATGCATGTATGTATGTACCGCACATATTGTTTGGCATACAATACCCACAGCATCTGATATTTTCTATCTCTAGAATTTCAACAGCTAAATATGAATCTTTTACGGAATCCAAAGCTCTGTGGTTAATATAAGCTCTTCAGTTTAGAAGAGATTTTGATCGCTTGGTATCCGAACATGATCTTCGCTCGTCTAAGCAGGTAGGGAAGCCCGGAGATTTAATTTATAACTTTCCATTCCTCTGGCATCGCCTTAGTCGATCATCGTCGATCAATGTGGCGGCTGTATTTTCTGAATCGTATACCCCAAAATCATTGATAAAACTGGATCTGTGTTATATATTGTATAGACTGTGCAGATAAAAAGGGGGATTTAAATATGTACTGAGAATTGAACCGGCACGCGGCTACCAACGGAATGGTAGCGGCATACCTGAGATGGGGTACATGAAAGTAGATACATTGAAAGATAAGTTACAATAGGAAAAGGAGATCACCCAGAAGAACGGGCGTCATCCTAATCATCGTCACTCATGAACTGACCACCACACATTCAAACACTCTCCGTTGACATCTTGTCTATCAGTCCATCCCTTTCCTCCAATTGCCACGGAGAAACCGAGATTAAGCAAATGAGCAATCATTGGGGAGAACGTGGTTCAAACCCAAAAGTTTTGCTTGATTCGCTTATTTAGTGCACTCTTGCCAGCGGAAGTGGATGATCTGCTTGAAGCTAACATCAAGGGAGTCGTTGGTTAAGATACCGCGAGCCTTGCGGTCAGTACTGACCAGGCGGACCTGGGAGTTGATGTTAAGAGCACCGTTAGCACCGCAAGGAGACCAAACGGTTGAACTCTGTTCGGTTTCGTCGTGCAGAAGGAAATCTCCAACGTATGGACCCTTCCAGTTGGTCTCGGTGGCAGCCTTTAGCACAAGGGAAAAGATGTTAATAAAAATTGATATTTTCGGGGTACGACAATTCGGTAGACTAGACATACCTGTTTGGTCTGGCCAGAGAAATAGTAGGTACTCTTTTGAGTACCAGTAACACCCTTCTCAAGATTGGCGTAGCCACGGTAGTCGGCGGAGAAAATGGAGAACTGGAATCCACCAGGATAACGGAGATTGACGTTGAGCTGGCAGTTCTTGCGGTTTTGGGTAATGGCAACCTCGGGACCGATAGATGCAACATATTCGTCGAAGATGAGGGTCATAACTTGGCGATCATCGGAAAGAATGTGGCTGACAGTGTTGGAAGGGCAGCCAGTGCCACCATAGGTGAGGCCAATAATTTGGACCTTGTCTGGATCGGGAGCAGGGCCGTCAATTTCGATACCACCGCGCTTCTCATCGACGGGGCGGGTTGGGATTGGTGGCATGCCGCCGTTGGGGAAGTCAGGGAACGCAAAGGTCCGGGATGGGACATCGTCTGGGAGCGCAACACTGAGGACAGTGCCCACCAAACCGAAAAGAATAGCAGTCTTCATTTTGTCAAAGTTCAAGTCAGAAGCAGAGGAAAGGTTGTGATGGAAATGCGACTGCCAAAACGTTACCAAAGTATTGACTGATCGAGATGAAGAGTCCGGGGGAAGGGCTGCGGGAATGAGGGTTTATATAGAAGTGCATGGAGACATTCTTAGCCCACCCTGGTAAAGCAGATATGGCTGCATCCCTGAAAACCTATACGATGTCCAAAACATGCATTTCCACCCGGACGTATGCGAACTCCTCGTTTGCCGCCACTAATGAACTCGCCGTTCAGAGTAGGGTTGCATGGCGAGGCGTCGAGAATAACCCGCCAGTCCAGCTGATCATACCCAAGGCAGCCTCAGAAAGCCCAGCGCACGATATTTGATTAAATTATTCGTCACAAATGTGCTGTACCGCGGGACCGATATCAAACATTGTCTTCAAATCACCCGCTTTGTCGTACTAAAATGCGAAAAGAAGGTCTTAGACATGATTAAACACGCTAACACCGTAGAAACCAAGATACAACATCGGCATGGGATTGGAATCGAAAGAATTAAACATCAGGAACCCCAGCTCCGTGAGTTCAGATATTCTCCTAGAAGATTTCCGAGTATGGGACCATGTTGATTTGACCAATTTGGCTCAAGAGGGGCAACAAGAATCTCTCGCTGTCATTCAACTTGGCGGGTTCAAGTCCAGTCGTCAAGAAATTCTGCTCATGGAGATCTAGAATTAAGCCAGGAACAGGGGCGTATGAGGGTTACAAAAATCTGGGGTAAATTCGTATAATAATGCCAGTCAACGCAGAGATATTGCCCAGCAAACTTTCCATGAGTAAGCACGCCACTGAAACTTAGCAGGCGTGAAAGCGGGAAGCAATAAAGTCAACGGGAAACGGCCAACTGTTCCCCTTCTGGCCGTATTACCACGGCCATTTGGGAACTTGAGGTGTCACATATTCTCAGACACGGTGACTCAATAAGAAAAAGAGGGCCAACATTCTGTATATGAAGAGAATGTCTCTGTTTGTAGCACTCTGTGATGCCCGCAAGTGCAGACGTCAAACGGGATTGAAGGAGTGTTGTTGGCGATGACCCGTGGTGTGGGTTGAGGTGGAGTGGATCTGCACTGGGATTCTCTGGTTAGCGGGTTAAGCCACGTCGATCGTTCAGTAAGCTTAATTCTGCTTAGTCATTGCCCTGTGGCTGGCGCCTTATATAATCCGCGGAAATGTCCCCCTCCACACGCCAAGCCCTGCCCTTGTGACACCGCAACCTCACTCCATCCTCATCGCCCTCATTGCCGTCCAACATCAGCCATCCCAGTCCCTGTCCACCTCGCTTCGACAGGATTAACACAAGGGTTCTCGGCTGCCAAACTTTTATTTCTTCCAGATAAGAGCTTCTCTTAAGCCGTCTTCAGGACAGACATTTTCCAGGCCAGGATTTGCTTTTCCCATCATCCCTGCTTGCTGCCAGCTGTCAACAGGATATTGCTCTACTCCGTACCTGGGAAATCCCTCCCTTTTGCTGACTTTTGCTCTCGATATCTGCATCCGCCAGCTCTTCTGTGATCTGATTCTCAGTAGCCTTTTGCCCGTTTCCCGAGAGCTAAATCCCGTCAGGGAAATTCCTTTGCTTTTTCTGGCAACCCCTGTGCTAATCAGCCGGGTTTACCCCTTCAGCCGGAGACGCATCCTTGAGGTAGACTTTGGCATTGGGTCTTTCCCCGTCTGCAGCTTCTCTTTCCACTTCCGAAACACCAGTAGCGTGGTGCGAAAATACTCAGATTTCTTTAGCCCCTTGAGCCGATTGTGATAGAACACCCTATCATTAATGATGTTTCCCGCATGACCAATTGATATGCCTGTCTTTCCCCGCCACTGGTAACGCGAATGCGGTACTTGCAGACCTTTTGGGACGAACCGTGCTCTTCCTGGGGCCATGTCCTCCGTGTATCCGTCCTGCCTAGATGCCTGTCCCGGCAAACTCTCTGAAATCTTTCACCGTCAAATTAATGTGCTATGAGCACTTGTTCAGGTCCGCCTTTTTGCAACCCTGGATCGCCAGTGGTTAGCTTGCACTTTCTTGCAGTTGAAAGTCCATCTTGATCCCGTTTCACGCTTCCGAGTCCAGCCATCGTCCTTTTTTTAACGATTCAATATCAAAGCCTCTGCCGGTAGCCGTGTCCATCACGTCATAAACCTTGGCGGGACTTATTTGTCTTCACTGTGTAGCACCAAAGCCTCTGGTGCTTTCGCCGACGCTCTTCTGATTGACATTCTATTCAATGACATGTTGCCAGTGACATGCAGAGGGTTTCTAGTGACAGACGGTGAAGAGATTTTAATCCAATATGCATATTGATGTTCATAGGTTCCAGAGCATCTTGTTTCTCTGCCAACTACTGCGTAGACTCAGAAATTCGGAGTTAACTCTGCATACCTGGACTGGGATAATGTTACATTACCTTTAGAATTATAAAGGTACTCACGGACCATCGCTTATAGTGTACGAGAGTCGTGCCACTGATCAGCAGGCACGCCCAATCTTTGGAAGTCGAACCGAGATACTGGTGGATCAGCAGAGGCAAATTCCACGGAGCGCCCCCCTCTTGGCTGGGAGACAGCTCGATCTCCCGTGTCACGCTTCGTGCTTTCGTTTTCCCAGTTGCGGGTTCCCTGGGTATGAGGAGGAGGGGCCATATTCCCACCCTGTCTTGAACTGTAATCAGCTTTGACCATCGGAAAATGCTAGTGGATGCTGTACCGTTGCCATTCCCACGTGCTATAGAAATGATGAAAGGCATTCCATGATGTCCTGGAGCAAGGCTCGATATCTAATTATGCCGTGGGCCGGTAACTGACTGATTTTGTGGGAAAGAAGAATATGGCAGGGTATCTGAAGAGAATTTTATATTCAACTGAATGCTAATGGTTGATTTTATGGAGGTGATATGAACCTGACTCAGATCCACTGGTGCCGCTTTCCAATCATATCTCTCGTTTGCAGATTGATTTAGCAACTGTTGACTAACTCCAGCGGCCATCCCTGGATCCAAGCCGTGGGTATCTGTCCCATTGTGTACGATCACCTACGAGTGGGCGTGAAATCACTACTTACACTAGATACGCCTAGCCCATAGCATATCCGTATTGATTTTGACCAGTCATTATTCTAAATTATCAAAATACACACAAGAACCACCCTGCAATCTCGGAGAACGCAAGTGAGTCTGCCCCAGCGTGTCGCTCCGAACCATGTCCCCCGCCTACTTGCGCCTTCGAGCCGAGCTCTTTAATGACTTGGGCTCAGAGACCGGGTCTGCTGAAGAAGTAGCGGCAGACACAGGACCGTCCTCCGTGTGGTCCGCAATATCGGCTTGCTCCTTCATTTCCGTCTCCGCTTCAGCTTCATCTTCATTTTCTCCACCCTGCCCAAATTCATTGACTCGCTTGTAGTCAACCTTGTACTTCCAGCCCTGATACAACCAGATGAAGAAGATCACGTCATCCCTAAGCGTCGCGAGACGGTGAAGAGTAGGCATTTTGATCGTAAATGCAAAGAGGTCATCAATGAATGTATTCAAGAACTTATACGTCAGAGCTTTCCCTGGCATGTGAGCAACAGACTGCAAAAAATACTTGTCAGTTTCCGGATCCCTGAATTGTGCTTTTCCCGGTATGGGTTTGCTTACCTTTAACCGATAGTTAATATATAGACTCGGGACCATCATCAGGAATCCATAGGCGTAGACGCTGCCGACCAGGGTTTCAATAACGAAAGAGTACCATGATTTATGGGTCTCATATACGAGGCTATAGATCGCATACGCGATCAAGAGCGGGACCGCGATGATGTACAGCCATTTAAACGCAATTTCGTCATATTCCTTTGTTTTCTTTTCCGTCTCGCTGAGCGTGTGCTTATCTTCGAAGACAACGTGGTATGGCAGGAATGCAAAACGAGATCCGGGGCTAGGGCGTCGAACGCGGACATTTACGGTCTTGGTGATCTTCCATGCCTCGAGGGCAACGCCGAATCCCTGGCCGGCAAGGATCATCCAGGAGGTACCCTCGCTGTTATCTAGCAGGTACAAGAATATCACAGCCTGCATGAAAATGTTTGCAAGAATAGTGCGCAGGGAAGTGCCTACGACATCCTTCTTATTACGCCAGTGCGACTATTGGCACGTGGGGAGATAAGTATACGCTTTCATGCAACCAACAAGTGGGGGTGTTGTGAGGAGGGATATATTCCACTTACGATGTCGTTCTTGAAGGCAAGACCTTCGAAGATCATATGCAGGATGCTGACGATGCCAGTTGTCGCTAACAGATACGCGTTCGTATCGAGGAGGACCTCTTTGACCATTTCAAATTCGCTGCCGTCGCTTCCGGTCGGCATCGGGCCTTTCTGAGCGGCTTGACGTTGAGTTTGTTTCATATTCTCATCGACGCTGGCGTATATGCTGAACTTCCACTTTTTGAGGTTGTTTAATGAAATCCGAAGGGGAATTGTTTCAACAGTGGAGTTGAGTTCGACCATGTGTTTTCTGAGGTGCCAAAAGGCATTGTCAAAGATGATAGGATAGTACCAACCATTCTGTCCTGAAACATCTCTAGCGTTGGTCCTTTCGAGCTGTACGAACTGTCGAAGACCAGGGTGCATTTTTCGATAGTTGAAGACACTGCCATCGGGAATCACAGAAAGGGTTATGTTAGGATGATAAAACGACCCAAACTCAACCTTCTTTGGAGACTCCTCCACCATCGGCTCGGTTTCATCGTCGGCATCAAGAAGATTCCGCAACTTTCTGACCTTCTTCTTCGGCAGATACTGATTCAGAGGCCGGATAAAGTGATAAGCAGTGTCGGGACTGTAATCCTTTTCGGTCGGATCAAGCTGATGTCCCGCAAGAGCAATGTAGAAATGCGCCCAGAGAGTGCCGTTATTTTGTACTTCCTTGGGAACAGCTATTGTCGTCGCGATCTCCCTATTTTCATTCCAATCGCCAAGGGAATAGTTCTTCTCGTCCAGGACTTTGATATCCTTTGGAGTTTCTTTGAGCGGCGGTAGAGTGGTTTCTGGCGAAACAAAGATTTCGATATCCAATTTTATGTTATCTTGTTTCCACATCGGCGCGATATACAGAGGATAGAGTGCCGGCTCGGCGACAGTACTCTGGTCCGGTCTGTCCGCCCAGGCAGGGATTGTGGCCGCTCCACCAGGTGCATTTATAGATTGTTTCGATGGGAAGATCTTTTGTATAGCGAACTGGGAGAGAGAGAAGATCGCTAGCCCCTGAAAGGCGGTCTTGAGGAGAGACTGACAACAGTGATACTGGTTAGCAAATGTGAAACCATTCCTTTGTAGACAAAACTTACCCTCATAGCAGAGCCCCCTTCTCTAGGTTGTTGCCTTCGCTCCGACATCTTGACAGTCTGGGCTGGAGCGTTCAAGAGGAGTGGCCGACCCCTATAGGAAAAATGAAGAAAACACCAGGGAGGAGAGGTGGTCAGTTGGCAACACAGACAAGAGAAGAAGAAGTGAGAAATTCTAGAAGTTGTTGGGGGACGACTTAGCTTCTCGTATTTGCGCCACCAACCCAACTAAAAAGTGACGTGCATTGGCTGGATCACGCTTTTGGAGCTCTCCAGCTCCCGAACGTCTATCATTCACCAAACAACAACGGCTACTCGTTTCTCGCTGAGCGTTTCTTCTTGGACCGAACTGTCCGCACCGACCCTGCTCCTGGCTGTCACCGAAATGGGCTCTCGGTATTCTTTACCACCACACTCTCCAAGCAGATGACGGACAACCTCCCCTCCACGCCTCCAGCACCTGGCCCAAGCCCCGTTCAAGCGCCCTCTCACTTCCCGAACCACGATGGACCTCGAGTCTGGGTTATATCTGCTGGCGACTCGCCGATCGGCATTGCTTTGACCTGTCAATTGCTGGCCCATGGCGACCATGTGGTGGCGGGGATTACGCCGTCGAGCCCAGAGAGGGAGGATCCACGGAGAATGAATTTTGATAATTTCTTGGAGACAATCAGTGCTGAAGATGAAGACAAAGGGTGGAGGGAGAGATTGGAGCCCGTGGAGCTGGACATTCGGTGTGTTATCGTCTGATCTCTCCAGGTAGAGTAGCGATCAACTGACCGATGATAGAATGATGAGCGGTTGTCAAATTGCCATTGCTGCTGCCATTGCTAGGTTCGGCAAAGTCGATGTTTTATTCTGTTGCTCGAGTCAAGGTTGGTGGTTCTGCTGGAGTCTGATACACGGCGAGGCTGCGTTGACGCTTGACTTACATATTTGATAGCTATAATTGGAGCCGTCGAAGAGCTCGCTCTTTCTGAACGAACCCACGCATTGGTGAGAGACCAATTTGAGACCAATTATTTCGGTCCCGTCAACTTGATCAAAGCTGTACTGCCGCAAATGCGCAAGCAGAAATCCGGGCATATTATGGTTCTTGGTGGAATCAGTACGAGAGAAATCAGCCTGTCCCCACACATCCAAATTCACTAATCAGCATTGCAGCTGGACACATCGGCACACCCGGGCTCGGTGTGTACTGCGCCGCTGGCTGGGCTCTCGAGGGATTCTGCGATGTAAGTCCTCCGCCATCGATCAGCCCAACTATGACGCATCCTCGTTCTTCCGACTAATTGCCATGTTTAAACAGAGCATCGCATACGAAATTACTCCGTTCAACATCCGCGTAACCATTCTCCAATGCAACATCGAAATCGGCATTCTCTCCAACCTCGTCACCAGCGTTCCGCCCATGTATCCCGCCTACTCCCGTACAACCAACCACGCACCTCTATTCCGCGGAATCATGAGCGATGTTCTATCTCGTCTCGCCGGCGCGACAGGATACCCCGATTCATCCGTCTCATCCCCATTATCCGGTCCATCCCCATGCTCCACCTCCACCTCTTCCACCGGTAACCCAGAAGCCCACGTAGAACAAAACAGCATAGATACAAGCCTACATCCACTCTCCGCTAACAATATTGTATCTCTCTATCCACCACTCAGTTCTGAGCATTTAGACCTCCTTACGGCAGAAACGATATATGCTATAACTGCCATCGGAGGTCATGAGAATCCACCAGCGCGGCATATTGTCGGCGCTGAATCGGTAGCGAGTGTGACGGAGAAATTAAAGACTGTTAGCGAGGAGCTGGAGGATTTCGTAGCCTGCAGCTCTGCTGTGGATATTGGTAGTGATGAGAACGTAGTGAGAGTAGTGAGCGAGGAGACTACTGCACAAGCTACGGCGCCTTGATGCAATTGCATGCCAGAGATGTGTGAACTGCTTTGTTGTCACCAAACCATCTCATGGAAGATATCTTGGTTAACGAGTCGGGCCCCAAATCTTTTATAATGTGATAGAATAACAATCTCTTATATTGTGTGGAGTCGATGCAAGACTCTTTTATGCCTAATGAAAGTGTTCCCAAGCTATCCTTGCCGAATCCTGGGGTATTTAACAACCAAATATTTGAAATGATTTACATAAAGAGAAAGGAAAGGGATATTTGAACATCGTTCATGCCATAAGACTTGAATCCGACTTTTTTTTTTTTCGTCCCAAACGGCAAAATGCAAGAACAGCTCGTTATCCAGCAGCCCGCGCAATGAGTATTCGAGCTCCAATACTATTCCATGATCGTGAAGGCGAATGTTTCAATGAGTTCGATTATACCAAGCCTGTCTAATGTCCCAGAGGCTCCCAATGTCTTGATTGTTTCTGTAGCATCGGAAATCCTTCCAGGCATTTCCATTTGGGGGATTCGCGACACGTCCGTCAATCTTTAGAATTTTGTTGTGTAAGGCGGTTGGGCCCCGGACACCGCTGAACACGATGTCCTTGAGTTGGGTTTGCGCATTGGTGTCGGGTATAGCGCCTTTGATTGAGTCGTCAGAAATGGTGTCAGTAGCTTTTCCGTTTGTTTGAGAATCAATATCCGTTTTGTTTGGCTTACTGTTGGCGATGTTTGTAGCGCTGTTGCCATCAACAGGGAATCCCTCTTTTAGGATGTCGAGCGCCGTATTTTTGAAGACGACCTCGTGGTTGTCGAGCTCCATAGGATCCTCATTTTCCTGAGAGTCGTCTATGCGATTCTCGACCGCTTTGGGGTTTGATGGGAAACGATAAATATCCCATGAAACATCAAGATCACCAAAGTCAAATTCCGGATCTAAGTCCGAAAGTTCGGAGTCAGAGTCTGACAATGTGCTTTGCAATAACTCTGTAAAATCGTGGGTACTAGTCAATGCAGCCTGAACATCGCCGACATTCTCTTTGAAGGAGTCCTCAGGATTAGCGACGTTCTCTGTTCCCTTCGACGTTCCAAGGACATCTGTTTCTGACACAGTTTCCACGGATAGCCCGTTGGGTTTGCCTTCCGAGAGCTCATTTGCTTCCATATCAGAAATGAATTGATGTAAGGACGACATAAAATTCCCCTCTTGCATAGACTGGTCGATTTTGCAGGTCTTCACACTTGCATCATCAGCAGGTTCTGAAAGCGAAGGCGCATTTGTGTTATCAGTGGAATCAGCAGTGACCGTAATGGTGTTCACATTCGCACCATCAGCAGGCTCTGAAAGCGAAGGCGCATTTGTGTTATCAGTGGAATCAGCAGTGACCACAATGGGAAGCTCTTCTGGTTCAGTGGCTTGCGAGTTTGGAACCTCCAAGCCAGTATTCTGGGCGACAGTACTGTCATCGACCTTACAGAGAAGGACACGCTGGCCGGGGGGGATAGCAAATGTGAGAGTCTTCCCATCAGAACCAATGATCTGTCCAACAAAAACTTTCAGTTATTATTCAGTATCAACGACACCATGCGAGAGATGGCTTACCTTCACTTCCTTCTCGACAAATATCCTGTCCTTTCCCCTCCCAACAATTCGAGCAAACTTCCAAACATCACCGACACGAACAAGGTTCTGTTCCACTAGAGTTTCTAACTTGATCTTTGAGCTTTCGCCAGCAACCACATTTCGATCAAGCTTTTGTTTCTGGCCCCAAAACTCTTCAAACTGCTTTTCCTTCCACGCATCGAACTTTCCTTCAGCCCTTTCTTCCACTGCTTGCTGAGCCTGGCGCTGCCATTTGGGATCATATCTGCCGCTTTGTAGATCAACCTGAAACTGACGCACGGCATCACGCCACAGGACTGAGTAACGGAGAAATTCATGGGGCAATGGTGGGATTTTGAAATCTGGATCTTCAGGGTCGCCCTCGGGATTGGGATGGGTTCCAGGCGGAAGCAAAGAGAGAATCTCTCTCTTCTCGTCTTCGTCAAGGCAGTTCCAGGACCGGGGATCAGCAAAGAGCTTCTAGACCACCAATTAGTATCCAAAACCATTGGAGTCGGACGTGAGTAGTTAAGACAACATACTACCAGGTCAACGTCAACTAGCGGAGATTTTTCGCTTGTAGTCACAAAAGGTTCACTCCATTTCTTCGATGCCCTTGTTGTTCCCGATCGCCTCCCAGTGGCCTTTTGAGCTCCATTAGAGGGCATCTTCTCTGGAGATGAAGGATCAGCGGCAGCATCGGGTTTCTTGGCATTATAAGAAGCAGTAGCCCGACGAGGACGACTATATCAGCGAAGATATCAGCATTTCCAGTAACTCTGCACACGACAGATGGACAGAAATGGGGGAGCAAACGGCGCTGCGCAACGTACGGTTCGCGGTTTGGCGCAGGCTTGGTATTGCCATCATCGGCCGCCTTTCTCTTGGCAGCTCGCGGCATTGTGATTGGCTCTGGGAGCTGAAGTGACAACTACCCTCTTGACAGCTATGACAAGGAGCTTGGAGATTTTGCGAGAAAGCAGTCTTCTTTTCTCAAATTTTGAATGCAAACAAGGATACAATAGATTTGACAACAGTTCTGTGAGTCTTCTCAAGAGACGAGGGAAAGTATTTTGAAAATGGTGAGGTCAACTCAGATCTCGAGGCTTGATGGTGAGTACAAAGCTGGTGGACATGAGCTGGTCATGGAAGCGGAACTTGTCAGAGAGAGACAAAGGAAGGTAGATGAAACTCTTCTGATAATTTTATTTTAGGTCTCATGCTTGCTGCCTCTGTGGATGACGAACAGGTGTGTTAGTCTCTATTCGCTAAGGTTCCTGAATACCACAAATTGCCATCCATTGTCCATAACACAATGATATACACGCATTGTCCCTCAATTGTTCCCAAGCTTATGGATATTAGGCAGAGGCACAACTGGCCGAGGTCAAAAGTCAGGCCAAAATGATTTTCCGTCGATTGAACAGCAACTTCGAACCAGAGGCCAGTATAGAGTCCGGGCAGTACAGTTTACAGTCAGTATATCACCTCTTCTACCAATTTTTTCCAACATGACAATGCTTATATACTTCATTATATTCTAGTTATATTATCAAGGACGATGTTTGCTTCTTGTGCATTGCAGACCGCTCATACCCTCGAAAACTCGCTTTTGCATATCTCGCAGATATCGCGAAGGAATTCATCGCCATGTATCCTCCCACACAATATCTATCCTCCAATCTCCGTCCATACGCATTTGTCGAATTCGATAGTTATCTCCAGCGCCAAAAGAAGGCATATCAGGATAGCCGGGCTTCGGCCAACCTTGACAGACTGAATGATGAGCTCAACGACGTGACGAAGGTAATGACGAAGAATATCGAAGATCTCTTGTACCGCGGCGATAGCCTGGAACGCATGGGCGAGATGTCGGGTCGATTAAGAGAAGATAGCCGCAAATACCGCAAGGCCGCGGTACGAATAAATTGGGAATTGTTGCTGAAGCAAGTATGTATCCTGGCGCAACTTGAGTAACGAGCGGAGCTCTTGCTGACGGTTCTGGCAGTATGGTCCTTTTGGTGCCGTTGGTTTGCTCATCATTATTCTGATTTGGTGGCGGTTCTTCTAGTTCAATAACCCTTCTTTAATGATATACCCTTCAATGACGTGCATACTTGATGGCCGGACAGACGGTGGACTCTCCTGTAATTTGGCTAGCTGCCAAGGTATGGATGGGGATATCGCGAGGTACTCTTTTGTTTTTCATGTGGCAGTTTCTCGTAAGTTTTTATTGGTTTTCGCCATATAGACGCCTCGTCTTTTGTGTCATGCATGACGATACTCCTGTTGTATCTTCTCAGCCAAAGGCTTCAGATTTCATCTTCTTCCTCGTCAAAGTCATCCTCTTCTCCCATTTCGTACAGAATTCGGCCTCCTTCACCAGGGCCTTCACCCTTTTGTGCATCAAAATATGGCAAGACAACATTGTCTCTATCTCTGCGTTGTCGTTCCGTGAGCCCAAGTTCGAATGTTGACAATGGTTCTTCGTCTACTACAGTCGGACCTTGGTCTTCTTCCCGCTTGTAAAGCGGATGGTCGTCGAGCAATATCGCCACTTCCCGGGCGTGTCCTCGAGGGTACTGCGACGGAGACGGCAGAAAGTACCATTCAAGGATGCCTCTGCCGCTTTTCCGCCTGTGCTCCATCTCCACTACGATACCGTCATTTTCTCCGAGTTTCTTCCTGGATTCTTGTCGGCCGATGATAACGCCCTCTCTCTCTTCCTCAAGGCCAAACACGGGGGTCACCATGCTTCTGTCCGCTGCACCTTTCCGGGCTAAGATATGGGCCAATGAGTGCACGGTGAATATAGACGTTGCCAGATATGTCAACAGGGACAGCAGCGAAGGTGTATAAGGGAGAGGGTTACGTGGTGCAGGCATATCTCGGTGGTAAACCACAATGAGGGATATGTGCAATTTTGGACTTGCACCGCTGAGCAAGCTGCTTAGAAATTCGGCTACATTTACCTCCTGGCCAGAGCCCCTGCGACACACCAGCGGATGAATAGAGTCGATGATCACAAGGCATCCTGTTCGGAAAGTCAGTAGGTCCTGCGGTTGGAATTCTTGGGCATTTTTGGAGTCCTTACTTTTGTCAGGAAGCTTATCAGCATGAGGCGGAAAGGACGCAACCACTTCCTTGGCCACATCAATCGGATTCTTTCTTGTGGCAGAAACAAAGGAGTCTACTCCATGGGGCCGGGTGAACGTCTCAAATGAGACGAACGTTACCTGGGATTTGGATAGCTGAATTTGGCTGCGTTAGCCACAGGTTCAAGTAATGGCTAAGGCATTTTGGAACATGAGAGAGTGTCTACTGTAAACTAGCCGAGAAGGGAAGTAGGTAAAGCAAAATATTAAAACATAAGGACCATCATAGGCCATTCCTGCTGGGCCAAAGAGGATGAAGCATAGAGAGCGTTGAGCCAGGACACATACCTTTGCGCGACGAATATATTCCCGGAGTAATGGAGTTGCTGGCTGTTCTAACGAGTCCAGAAGTAGTGTCAGTGGGGACGCTTTGTCCCGCTGATTCAGTAGGGAGGAGAATAGCAAGAGATTATGTGTTCGACGATGAGATATGCTGTTCTTGGATGCCATTTTCTTTGACAGCTTTCTAATCGAATTAACGGAGATTTGTTCGGTATCGGCTATTTTCAATATCTGTTTGCGGTGCTGATGGTTTTCCAAGATTGAAAGTCGACGTTGCACATCTTGGCTTTGTCGTCCACCGTACAATGCTCCAGCAACCAAAAGTGACATTCGTTGGTGAACAATCAAGAAGCCGCTCTTTTGCTATCTGGGGTTAAATATCTCGAGTTGGTCATTTACTCGTTAGCTACCTACACGCTTTCTTTCAACTGGCAGCATTTATCCTTTGGTTTCGAAGCTTGAATACATCCCAGACCTGCTAGCATTTTCGAGCTTTTTTGCCCTAATTGAAGTCAATCTCACCTCCACCATGGCAGAACCGCCAGCCAAACGTGCCCGGCGCATGGACAGTTCAACAATGTGGGATATGAGCGAGAGGGGTTCAAAACCAGCTGGCTACATACTGGACGACGTGGACGGCCAGGGAAGGCGCGACAGGGACCAGTCAAAGCGAGCTACAACTTCTTCGCGAGCAGATAGACGCCAGAGATCCAGATCTCGGGAAAGAGATGATAAGAGACGCGATCGGAGTAGGTCTCGGGATAGAAGAACCAGAGATGGACACAGGGAGAGTCGGAGAGATGGCGATAGAGATGCACGCGGCGCGAGGGATAGGGATAATAGGAGCAGAAGTCGGGATCGAAGCCGTGACAAGGAGTATTCGCGACGAGGTAAGTGCATTAAAAAGAAAGGCCACAATCTTTTCTCCTTTTCTTCTTTCCCTCTTCGGGACAGAGGTCTTGCTGACACTTCATTTTTAAGACCATTACCCTAAATCTAGTCGGTATCGTGACCGGCCGCGTACCAGGTCAAAAACCCGATCTCGCTCTCCACCGCGTAATGGCACAAAACTTCGCACCAGGTCCCCGCTGCGCGGTCCAAGATCCGATCGAAGAGATACAGGAAGACGTAGCGCGCCTCCGGAAGATGAGAGAGGACCCAACGGGATGTCAGACCGAAAACGGCACCCTTCGAAGGCCGAAGACGCCGGAGGCATGGATTTGGACGAGGTCACGGACGCCGACGATATGGAACAATTGGTCATGAAGACGATGGGGTTCAAGACTTTTCGGTCAACGCAAAACACTAAAGTCCCGGGGAACCGAATCTATGGAGTTCGAAAGGAGAAGAAGACGGAATATAGACAGTACATGAATCGTACGGGCGGATTTAATAGGCCATTGAGCCCTTCAAGATGATAATCTCAGATGGTCTAAGATTATGAATCTTTTGTGACTTTATTGTTTCTATCTTACTGCATTGTTGAGCGACATTTGGCTATCTTTTACCAGCAGAGCAGTGCCCGCAATGGTTTAAATCCATCAAAGCTTAGGGAATAAATACCTTGTTTTATATGTTTTCTTTCTGTTCTCCCATGCTTATATGAAGTATCAGCCACAGAAAACAAACCTGTGTTCAGGCTCTACCTTAAAGTTCCTTCCTAGACAACTAGTTTGAGACAGATGGTGAAAGTCCATTGAAACCCAGGAATCTTCTTTATCTTTCACACTGAGAAGCAGTGGAACCTGAAAATATGATGGTCTAAATCAAGAGCGTGTTAGAGGTAAAATGTTGCTGGCGACAAGCTCGAAAATGGCAGTGTGTATGTCCTTTAATCTAAGATGGTTGAGAGACCTGGCTTGAGCAATAAGGGCAAATGCAGCATCCGAGGTAACAGGTTCAGGGCCCAGTCACTGTGTTAAGGCACCCTGAATCCAGTGTGCCACAAAATTTGCTATATAAGATATCTGTTACGGGCTAAAGGTGCTGCTATCCACACATTTCACAGTCAGCTTCAGCTTCAGCTTCAAAATACGAATGCGTGTATACATTAGGTACTAACATTGGGTACCTTCACAAATGCATAGGTCCGTCACATTTGGTCAGTTTCAGGCACACATCTACTCAACCGGCAAACAAGCAAGCAACAAGCTTTGATTAGCACATACACAAGCTCAAGAAAATACGAAATATTCCTTCCAGAAACATCCTTGGAAGAAAGAGAATGAGGAAATAACCCCAAGTACTCGGGATGCCACTGGTGCAGTTAGGGGTTCTCCACAGAGTCCTTGTATGTAGATCCGATAACGAGATGAAACAAGTATCCCTTTTCAGAAGGACGGAGCGGTAAATGTCCGGACGTCCATCTGATCTGCTCAAGATGTTCCAATCCATCAGAATGCAATCCAATCTCGTTGAGGTAGGCAAAGGGGGTTCCGTCATTGCCTCTGGGTTTTATATACGTTAACCATAGAGCAAAACGCACATTTGCGGTTGACAGTTTGTCCTTGATGTCTGTCACAAGATTTGTTTCATTGACCATGAGAATGAGGGTATTTTGAACTTACAACACTCCAGCTATTCTGCTCCCAAATTTCTGGCGGCTGATGATTATCAGGTTCTGATCCTCATTCTGAGCACATATAAGAAGTAGACAACAAAACGCGAGATATTATATGCATGCTCATCACTGTATACACCGTGCAAGGCCGCATAAATGCAAGATAGGCTAAATGCGGAGATGGTTTTGGCCGACAAGCATCTTCCCCGCCCCTTGATTGCGATCGGTGCAAAAGTAGTCCTTGCTATCCTTTTTGACTGGACCGGGTTAGGCCTCGCTTGATGTTTAAGTGGGCTTCAAAGTTTCATTCCTGGCATCGCCAAATCGACCGGAAGAGCGGATGGACTATTTCAAAGGCTTGGTCATGCACTCCTTCATCAGTCTTGCCGGTTCAGTCAGCCACTTGGTCGTGTACAGTTTAGATTGAAGATCTGAGCGAGCACATTGAACCTTTCATCCGTTGCAACCCAAATATGAAAAAAGGTTTCTCGGGCAAACTGAAGTGTTTAGCGATTTCTTCGTGGCGATCCTTGGAGACACGACCGAAGTTCTTCCGCACAGTATGGGCTCCATTTGTGAAACTGCTGCGAGACCTGAATACCTGTGGAATTCCAAAGAGTTCATAACCTGGAGTCCTCCACCGGAATTCTGTATAAACAGAACCCCACATAGCGTGGTACAAAATGGTTAAACCTCAATTCTTGGGAATGTAAGGCATATTCTCCTCGAATTATCCGGCAATGATGCATTTAGCAGGGTTGCTGGACGGGGGTGGCAAGGGATTGTTGATACCCCTGGTTGAAGAGCGGTACATGTCCATAAGACTGTGGCCCCGGTTCTCAGATGCTGTCGGACTATGCGCGGTGAGAAGAAGGATCACCAAAGGGGCAGGTCAAAAGATATTCAATTGAGGCGGCTATATGACAATTGAAACTGTCTCCAGAATAGGTGGGCAGGTGCTTTGGCCGACTCATTTGAAAACGCCTTTGGGATTCCAGGTCAAAGTAAGGTCCCTGGCGACGGAATTATAATGATTTCGGGGATTCCATCTTCCCCAGGACGGCGGAGAATAGTTCTGGTTCTCTAGGGCTTCGCGGCTCGGCTTCCTTGGACACCCTTACGACGCGTGATTCCGCCCTCGTATCTGGTGATTGCAGGACTGCAACTCGGGTTTCCGCCAGTGTTTTGGGATGTCCGCCGAGGGATGACTAAGGGCCGCGCTAGGGCCAATTCAGCCTGTCACATGACAGGACCTTTTGCCCGATCAAAATTGCATCAAGAAGAACATTCAGCACAGTCGGCATTTTTGTCTGCCAGGAACGACTTCAACTTGATTCTGCAGGGTCATCAAAATAGCACAACTAGTCATTATGACCCTGTAACCCGCCGGCCGTTCGCGGATTGCTGACTGCCGAACCCGGAGCAAGGGAGCAAGTCTGTTTGCAAGCCACTAGAAGGCATTTCAACGACAATCCCTGAGTGGGACGTTGCATTCTGCGAGGATTGTTTATACTACTCGCATATATTAATCGAACAAGCGCTGAGCTTGTTTTGGCCAAATCCTTTCCGGAGCCGTCTATCTCTTTCATGCAAAATGCAATTTGTTTTCCTCGGGAAGCATCTTCACTCCATATGATTCCTCTCCGAGATACGGATCCGTGGCGCGAACGCGTTTCCATCTTTTTCTCTTGTTCCATCTTAGTGTCTTTGGGAGGATGATCATCCTGAATCAGAGCATGTGTATTGTACTGTACATACATACATACAACATTTGCCATCGCATGTGCTGGCGACTCAACAAGCTCCAAAGTTGGCTCGGGCCATAATATACGAGTGCAAAGTTACCCTCGCTATTATTTGCTGCTCTTATGAGCGTTATGCTGACTTTCCCGGTTACTCTATCTGCTTTGCATGAACACTTGCATAGCATCCTGTTCAACGATCCGTCATGAACATCCTATTTAAACTTTTTGCCAGCACCCTTGCGGTTGTATCTGCCGTAAATGCCGCCGAGCTCCTCAATTTTGAGAATGACAAAGACATCATTCCGGGGTCTTATACTGTGGTGATGAAAGATGGGACTTCATCGTTGAATTTCAAGTCGCACATGAACTGGGCGGCCAGCGTCCATGACAATCTGGAAAAGCGGGGTTTCGGCAGTTTAACCGGGTTGCAATTCAGTTTTGATATTGGGGGCTGGGGAGGTTACAGTGGGAAGTTTGACAATGATACCTTGAATACTATTGCCAACAATGCCGATGTAAGCTGGATATCCGTTCTTTTTTACTGAATTCGCATTGCTCAATGCCCAGCCTTTGCAGGTCAAATTCGTTGAACCTGACCGCATGGGCAGAGCGAGTGTTCTGAAAATCCAAAAGTCTGCACCGTCTTGGGGTCTTGGTAGAATATCACATTCATTCCGCGGTTTTAAAAACTACGTCTACCATAGTTCCGCTGGTAAAGGTGTGTTGGTGTATGTAGTGGACACCGGCATTGACATCAGCCATCCCGACTTTGAAGGACAAGCTAAATGGATAATCAATGTTGTGGATGAAATAGACACGGATACACGGCCACGGAACTCATGTGGCAGGTACTATCGGTTCGAGGACATTTGGAGTCGCGAAAAAAGTTCAGCTTATTGCAGTAAAAGCCCTGGGACGCGATTCTAGGGGCCCTGATAGTGGCATTATTGCTGCGATCGACTGGGCCGTGAATCATGCAAGAGAGAAGCGCGCCCTAGGCAAAACGATCATGAATTTGAGTTTGACAGGCGATACCGCGACGGCTCTGAAATGAGGCTGCAGAGAGAGCTGTTTAAGCGGGTCTTTTCCTTGGAGTCGCCGCCGGCAATTACAATGTGCGTATCAGACCCTGTTTTTCCGCCATGCTTCCCACCCTTTCTTCAGAAGAGACATACTCACCGCCAACATTTATAGCGCGATGCCATTAATGACTCGCCAGCATCTGTCACGGCTGTCTGCACCGGCCGTGCAAGTACTGAAGACGACGAAAAGGCCTCCTTCTCTATTTCGGGTCTCTAAGTAAGGTCCATCCTTCAATTTCTGTCCGCTGCCACACAGAGCTCATTGTTAGGCTGAGACGCTGACCACTTGTCGCCAATCAGTTGATGTTTATGTTCCTGGAAACAGGATCGTGTCGACTGTGCCCGGTGGCGGCAACGGTACAATGTCCGGAACATCCATGGCCGCGCCTCACGTCTGCGGAGTGGCCGCCCTTTTGATGTCTTCCGAAGGCATCAAAGCGCAGGTTGCTTGCGATCATATCAAAAGGCTAGCAAGGCGGGCGCTCAAGAATCCTGGAAATATCACCATGAACAAACTGCTCTACAATAAAAGCGGGTGATAGAAGGCAGAAACGTGACAATGAATTTGGAAGACTCCGCCAGAATAGCAGAAAATTGACGATGTGTGATGTCCCTTTTTGGCGAATTAGAGGTGGCCTGATACTCCCATGGCGTTGGGTGACGATCACCGTGTATACCATAGAGATAATAGAGGATATACCGCAAACGTATCAGACATTCTCGTGTAAATTGAGGACATGACCACCGGGATAACTCGACGAGCGTGAGCAGCACGAGTTCTGTCGTACCGTGGGTGAAATTTGTCCCCGAAGATTATGAAGCAGCATCATCACCATCATCACGGGGTGAAACATAGCTTGTTCTCCCTATAATTCGAATAACTCCTCGACGCAGGCGATCTACAGGCAATCTTCTAGAAGCCATGGCTGACCCCGGCGAGTTTCTAGAGGACATTCCGTCTCCCCCGGATCAACCCAACCCTATCGGCCGTTTAAGAACCAACGTAGGCAAACCACTTTGCCGACGACTGATGATGCCGCTGATGCTACTACCCCATTTGATATCTCTTTCCGCATGGCACGATACCTCGCCACACATCCGCAGCTAGCGCTGGCGAGATATTGTGTAACTATGTAAGTTGAGAGGGGTGTGAGCATCTAACTGAGTAGTTAAATCAGGCTTCTCGGAACATCATCTGATGGTGTAGGATCGTCAGGGTGATCCTCGCCCCCGGATGGTTGCGTCGGGCCGACTTTGAACGGGGTAAACCAAGCTAACTAGTCAACGAGTTAAGTTAGCTTTTGGCCCTTGGGATGGGGGTGTCCATCTGACGAAGATCATCAGGGGTCCATGTGCCTGGCAGAGAGTGTTTACCTAGGCTCAGAGGGCGAGAGAAGAGGCGCTGCTGTAGTATCTGCAGGCGGCACTAGCGACCGAAGAGGCTAGCCAAGTCTGCAGCGTGTTTGTTTTGAGTTTGGGAAGGAATGGGGGACGGTCCTTCTCCAGATTAAACTAATTTAGGGTTGCGCAACGACACATCGTCGACATGGCTCACCCTCAGTCCCCTCGCCTTGGATCACCAGCCCGCTGTCATCCCCAAGATCTATGATCTGCACTCAGGAATTGCATGCTGCAATATCACACGATGGCGAACAGATATTCTTCTGTTTTGGCCAGCTTGGGAGATGCTGCTGGCCCAGACAATGAGAGAAGAGATGTCAGCTTCTCTCAGGTACATACATACATACATGTCCTCTTGACCTCCATCTTTCTTCTTAGTCCCAATATCTGGTTCCTTTTCCCCCGGATTTGATCTGTGCTAGATTAGAAGGTTACACTCGGCCTCCTTGGCTATAATTGTGTTTGCAACCATTCCCCAGGAACAACCATGCTCACTCCACAGAACACCTTTAATTTGGCATGTCGCAGTGTTTCTTTCGCTGTTCTGGAAAGGTCTAGGGTCGCCCCGGCCATAGCCGGCCTTCATCCGCAGACTATGGCCGCCATGAAGTGCTGAGATTCGAGCGTCGAGAGGGGAAATCAAGAGGGTTGAAGCGGAGTGAGCTGAACGCGGAGGCGGGTCCGTGTGGGATATGTCATGTGGGATACATGCGGACCACATGCAGTGGTATGCCGGCTTGATGAAGGGGGGGTCACTAGAATTCATTCTAGAGCCCCGTCGAAGCTGGGATATGCATGGGTGGAATTGTGGGCATGTCAGACCATCTTGAACGTGATATAAATTCAAGATGATTCCCTTGGGGTCTTGAGTATCTGGATCTCTCTAGTAGCTTAGAGACCGGTCTCTAGTTGTCTTCTCGGGTACTTCTTTGGTCATTATCATCATGCATGGTCTTCTGCTCGCCGCCGGGCTTCTCAGCCTGCCTCTTCGCGCCCTCGCGCATCCACACCAGCCAGCAACCACCCTCTCTCGCCGAGGAGCTGTTGACTTGGATGCCTTCCGCTTGCCTCTCAGAGCCGAGTACTCGAACACCGAAGATGTCGAGCAAAGCCCACCCTCTTTGTCAATCCTAAGCTCCGCAAACTACGTGGACGTTGCCAGGGAGCTCGTTAAGACTACTGCTCCAGGACTGACCTGGCGAGTTGTTGATGACCACTACGTTGGCGACAACGGTGTTGGCCACGTTCATTTCCGCCAGACCGTCCATGGTATTGATGTTGACAATGGCGACTTTAACGTCAACGTAAGCAAAACAAGCTCTACCTTTTGTGACTATCAACTCAGATTTTCAATAGGTCAAAGACGGCAAGATCTTCTCTTTCGGAAACGGCTTTTTCAAGGGACAGATTCCAAAGGAGAACCCGATGGTGAAGCGAGACCACGCTGATCCTCTTAAGGCTTTGAAGGAGGTTGTCAGTGCCCTCAAGCTTCCCGTCAAGACTGAGAAGGCCTCTGCCAAGGCTGCCAAGAAGGGTACAGAATCCGTTGTTTTCAAGGGCACTTCCGGAACCCTCTCTGAGCCCAAGGGTGACCTCGTCTACATTGTCAAGTCAGATGGAACTTTGGCTTTGACTTGGAGAGTGGAGACTGATGTCGGTGACAACTGGCTTTTGTCATATGTTGATGCCAAAGATGGCAAGAAGATTCACAATGTCGTTGACTATGTGGCTGATGCAGCTACCTATCAGATTTAGTATGTCGATACATATATCCAACAACTTATCAATTTGAAATAGAACTAATCATGATTGCAGTCCCTGGGGCCTCAATGACCCAACAGAAGGCTCTCGCTCCATTGTCACAGAGCCTTGGGACATTACCGCATCCCCATTCACCTGGCTCAGTGATGGAACGACCAAGTACCCAACCACTCGTGGCAACAATGGAATCGCACAGTCAAACCCCAGTGGTGGCAGCACATACCTCAACAACTACCGACCAATGAGCACTGCTCTCAAATTTGAATACCCATACAGCACTGCCATGACCCCCCCAACAACCTACACTGATGCATCAATTGCCCAATTGTTCTACACTGCAAACACATTCCATGATCTTCTTTATATTCTTGGTTTCAATGAGCAGGCCGGTAACTTCCAGTGGAGCAATGGCAGCAAGGGTGGCAGAGGAAATGACTATGTCATTCTGAATGCCCAAGATGGATCCGGCACCAACAATGCCAACTTTGCAACCCCACCTGATGGCCAGCCCGGTCGCATGCGCATGTACACTTGGACCACATCCAGACCAAACCGCGACGGCAGCTTTGAAGCCGGCATTGTCATTCACGAATATGCTCACGGCCGTAAGTGCTCGCTTCCACCTTTCCTGAGGCCAAGCTGACATTGTTTTTAGTTTCCAACCGTCTCTGCGGTGGACCCGCCAACTCCCGCTGCTTGACTGCTCTTGAAGCCGGCGGTATGGGTGAGGGTTGGGGAGATTTCTTGGCTACTGCTGTCCGCTTGAAGGCCCGCGATACACGCAATACCGACTACACTATGGGAGAGTGGGCTGCCGGCCGTGGTATTCGCCAATACCCATACTCCACCAACATGCAGACGAACCCTCTCGTCTACACCACTCTCAACTCATTAAACAGAGTCCACGACATCGGTACCGTCTGGGCGACTACTCTCTATGAAGTCATGTGGAATCTCATCGACAAACACGGCAAGAATGACGGACCAAAGCCCGCGTTGCGCAACGGTGTCCCAAGTGACGGCAAGTACCTCGCCATGAAGCTTGTCATTGACGGCATGGCCATGTAAGTCTATCCCCTTTCTAGTTGTCTCTAATCCCCAGTGACTAATTTTGTCGTGCTTAGTATGCCATGCAATCCAAACTTCGTCCAGGCCCGTGATGCCATCATTGATGCTGACAAGGCTCTTACCGGTGGACAGAACAAGTGTGAGCTCTGGAAAGGCTTTGCCAAGCGCCAGTTGGGCACCGGTGCTCGCTACGGCACTACCCGCACTGGCAGCACGGCCATCCCGCCCGAGTGCTAGATGGGACTTTACCTTCTTTGTACATAGTTTTCTGGCTGGATAATACCGCCATATTGAAGGGAAATTTCAGTGCTTCTTAGCTTTCTTGAATTCTTGAATTCTCCGTGCTTCTCATGACTTTCACCTGACTACTCCTGCAATAGGGGACAGCTGAATGACTTATACAGGCATTTTTGCATCACTGTTCACACGCAACCTAGTTCCGACATCTGTTAGAAATTACGGCCCAAATCAGCCAATAAAAGGATTGAAGGAAATTGCTGATGTTGGCATAGGGGGTTGGAAGAACTAATTGGGCCAATCCTGACTTTCTGCCAAGAAGGAAATCTCTGTTTATACAAGACCCCCCAAAACAGGGAATTAGAAGATCAGAGCAATACAAGCAGTAATCTCAATATACAGTAGAATTCAATAATTAAGAGTCTCAGTGATTTCTACAAGCTTTTCAGTAATTAGATCTACAAATTCTGCTTATTTCTATACTATTTTTGTTAAATTCAAATCTTAATTTACTAAGTTACTCAACTTATCATCCCAAAAGACTTCTTTTCAGTCCAAATCAACTAAATATGATTTCAACTGAAAATCACAACAATACTGATCTAGTTCTTAATGCTACAGAAAACTATAAGAATTAGAATCAGAAATTCAAGATTATAATAATATTTCTGCAGATGAAAAACTATATCTTTAATAATATGCAGATATCAAGAAAATTAACTTCTTCAGAATCTGCATGAGCTGCATCAAAAGTTTCAGAAATTTCTGATCTGATACTGATGCTGATGCATTTTGCTCCAGCATGACTGAATACTAGAACTCATTCTTTAAAGCAAGATTTAATAAGAACAGTCAGCAGAATTCTGACAGAAATTAACTATAAAAATCTTGAATTTATCTGGAAAGAAAATCTGGAATTCAACTGAAAATACATTGAGTATAACTACAAGAAAAATATTTGAAAAGTTAAAATGAAGAAACATGCTTTGAGATACAAGAAATTTGAAACACAGAATGCTTTCTACAATAAGAAAATAGTAATCATGATAAAACTTTGAACATGAATTGAGCAGATTATTTTCAGATATTATAAGAATGACTGCTGCAATCCAACTGATTTAATTGCAACATGATATATTAATCTTGAAAAATGAGCTGTTATGATAACTGATTTTATT
>LJPH01000371.1:0-209614 GCA_001430925.1 Byssoonygena ceratinophila
AGCATTGGCAAGATTGTGCATATTTTCATTTATGAGATAATAAAAGATGTAAAATAATTGTTTGTGTATCTCATACCAATTTATCTTACAAACATGGTGATGAATAGCATTCTCTCTCTTCCAATGTGGAAATTGAATACTGAAGAAGATGTTATTGTTGGTCTATCAGATATAAGCATCTGTAAATTATATATAATTTCATATAATGTGACCAGAGATGATCAGTGAATTCTACAGTATACATGAGAAATAGAATTTATGTAGAAATAATACAGAAATTACTATCAATTCAATTAATTTTAGATGTTGAAGATTATTGCTGTTGGGTGGTGTGGAAATAACTTGATATCATTGACACTGATATTACTGATTGTAGAATTTGTATGGGAAAATCATTTTCAAAAAAAATTCTCTTTGAAAGTTGAAAGATACTTACAAATGCTAATAATTTATTAGCAAAGTGAAGTATTTTTTGAGTGACAAAAAAAACTCTTATTTGATCAAGATTAAAACACAGCATGAACATCACTTTTATCTGTCTTCCAACTTACTTTTTTTTTCATTCTTCATTTCTATCTTCAATCTTCTCTTTTCTTTCATTAATTCTCTCTGAGATATCAGACATTTCAAGAGATTGAAGTATCTTGTGACTGTTTACTATTTTTGATATTTTGATGCTTCTGAAAGTAATATAAATCTGTTTTTGAATTCATATTACTGCTAATATCATGAAGAAATGCTTTTTATAACTTCACTTCAATGTTCAATATTTGAGCTGTGAATTATTTTGTAAAATATTCATAACTCTACATTACTTATACAAGAAATCAGCTCTTCTCTACAAGAAAAATCAGCTCTTCTCTACAAGAGAAATCTACTGCTGATACTAAATTATTAAATACTTTCACAAAGCTGATTATCTGCATCTCTATAAGATGTGCTATACAGTTAATCTTTACTTGTTGATTTGAGTATCTGCTTTACAGATGATCTATACTCTATAGATAATCCAGTATTCATTTATATATATTCTGTAGATATCAATAAAATCTGACAAACTGCTAGTAGATGAGATAATGACAAGATATGTGCCTCACATAATAATAATTTAACAATTGTAATTACTGACAGTATATGAAGTATGATGTATTAGTTCAAGATCTTTTAATTTCTTTCCAGTACTGTAATGAATAAGAGAGTTGGTGAGATGATACAGAATAAACAGTTTATGATGAATGCTCTAATTTTTATAAAACTGTTTACAGCAGAGAACTAAATACATAATGAGATTATGAAGTGCTCTACTTCATATATTCAATGCATATATGATTTAAATGAAGGCTTTGATATTTATGCAATTGTATATACATAATGATAGAAATATAACTGCTTTATACTATATACTGAGTAATTGGAATGAAGAGATTCAGTACTATGAACTGTTATGATTACTCAGTCTGCAAGATTTATATAGATTTAATTATGGTGTCATGACACTTCAAAAACTTCTGATCAATTTTTAAGAGCAGTTGCAATTAATTATGAAACTTTCTAGCTGGTTTCCAATAACTTAGATAAGATTTTAATAATGAATTACAGTAATTTGAGTAGGAAGTTCTGCTGTGAGTTCTAGTTATAACTCCATAACTAGGTTTTGAACATTGATTTGGTTGTTATGGTTATATGGTGGTGAGATTAGTGTGTTTTGGCACTACAAAAAGCTGGTATGGCGGGATGTCTTGTTTACATTGTTTGTTTGGCCCGACAACCAAACAACAACAGCCCTTCACCTCCATCACTTGATGTTGCATCGCCAGATATATCTGCATCTCAACAAACCCCTCTCCGCCAAAGCCACGATGGACACAGCAACTACTGCGTGACGGCCAGCTCTCTGACAACAACATCTCATGCATTGCGATAATCCCGAGCTTTGTTGAACTTTGTGAGGAAGACCCGTTCAATGGTTCGGTTCACTAGGGCGGCCCAACTGGCGTGAACAAATCTCCCAGCCATGGACGGAGAGGAAAACGCGTGTCGAGTATGGATAATCCATTTGTTTTGGACTTTGTTGGCTACGGATTACGCGCTCAGTGGCTAATCTTTCCCAGTCGTCGGCAATTCCGCGTCTCACCAGGAGCCAGACGAGAGGGACTTTTCATGATATCACCGCCGTGACTAACAATGGCTCTCTGTCTGCACCAGCTCCTAAAGGCATTTTGAAACGGAAGCAAACTGACAGCTCGGGTATGTTGTCTCCGTTGCTACGCTGACTCCTTGCCGAAGCGATCAATAACCGAACAGATTAGCAGCGGTCGAAACGACCTCTAAGAGAAAGCCCTCGAGGACGAAGCCCGGTCATTCTGCTTCCAAATCTGTCGGCTCAGCTACAAGGCTTGCATCAACTATTCCCTCTATCTCATCGTTTGCATCCGCCCGAAACACAGCAGTCACTTCTCACTATACAACGCGAAGTTCAACCTCGTCCTCGGCAGCAGTTCCCCCCGCGCGTAGTACCGCCCGCCCCAAGACTTCCTTCGGATATGCATCCACTGGGAAAGCCCCATATGCTCGGCCGGCCACCTCGATGGATGCGCCTCAGGGGAAGAGAACTGGTGATACATCAGGGAAACGAAAGGGTGCGAATCCCCCCGTCCATAAATACACCTCTCCAATTCCCACCACACCAGTGCATCGAGGGAGCCATGACAGCCAAATGAATTTTAATTCAGATTGGTCGAGCTCCCCGACCGCAAGGTCGTACAGGGCCCAAGCCAGGAATTCCAGCCTTGATCTATTATGCGCTGCCGTTAAGGACCTGTCCATCAGCCCCCAAAGGCCTCTCGGTGTGTCCCCGTCAGGAGACCAAGCAAAACGGCCACCGGGATCCAAATTACCCTATCGCACATCCCCCCCAAAGACCCTTCCTTCTTCTACTGCTGTTTCTCCCGCACCATCAATTGCATCATCCTTCAGATCATCGCGCCGCACTCCTTCAAAGGTGAACCGGTATCTGACACGTTATTCTCATATTCAAGGTTGGGACCAAGACGCAAAAGAAGAAAACCTAGAAGCGATAATTGGACGATTCATGCACCAAATCAAGGACTCGACCTCCCACAGCACCGGCCTCCAGGAGGCAATAGATCTCTACAAATCTCAGAGTAAGTTCACCGCGCGTCTCCGATGGCCCATAGCATTGCGTTGACGTAGGCGATTATAGTCCGCGACCTAGAACAACACAAGACACAGCTTACTGAACAGAATGTTAACCTTCGCGTGGAAATCGACTCCGTAAAGCTGCGACTCGAGACGACAGAGTTCAAATTGAAAGATACCATCCGAGAAAATGAAATCGCCCTTGATGATCTGGACTGCCGACATCGGATAGAAACTGAGACAATGCGAAATGAAATAAAGAATCAGATCGACAGTATCAGTCGAAAACACAAGGAAGAATTGTCCAGCTTGCAGCGTCGCTTAGAACTTCAATTTGAGGAAGAACGAGAATCCCAATCACGCGAGCTTAGAAGACTCAACGCCGAAACCGCCATAGAACGACAGCGCGACCAGATTGATGTCGAGAATAAAGAACGTGAAAACAAACTTTTCAAGGAGGAACTAGAAAGAGTCCGGCGCGAACTGGATAGAGAGCGGATGACGAACAAGGAGTTACAGCAGAATCTAGTCATCGCAAACAGTAGTAATGTGACTCTAGAGTCGTCGATCCGTGCATTGAAAGCCCGAATTGAGTTCCTCGATTCGGGAAATAAGGAGCAATCAGATTCTTTTGCAAGGCTTGATCAAGAGCTGAACGACGCCCTTGTTGAGACAAGAGCCATAAAGGAGAAGTTACGAAAAGAGGAGACGTTGCGACGCAGGTTGCATAACCAAGTCCAAGAACTGAAGGGAAATATTCGAGTTTTTTGTCGAGTGAGGCCCTTGCTGGAGAGCGAAGCCGTAGAAGCTGCCGCCCGAATCCAGTTCCCAGATCAGGATGTCGACGCGAAAGAAATCTTTATTCAAGGCCCAGAAGAGAAGAGCAGCCTTGGGAATGTTACGACCAAAAACTTCACATTCTCGTTCGATTACGTTTTCGGTCCATCGTCACAGAATCCCGATGTTTTTGAGGAAATAAGTCAGCTCGTTCAGAGCGCGTTGGATGGTTACAACGTCTGCATATTTTGTTACGGCCAAACAGGTAGCGGTAAAACCCACACAATGTCATCTGAGGATGGCATGATTCCGCGGGCCGTCGCTCAAATATATGAGACTGCAGCAGAACTCGAAGAGAAGGGATGGAAGTACACCATGGAAGGCAGTTTCGTTGAGGTTTACAACGAGAATATTAACGATTTGCTCGGCAAAGCCGAAGAGTACGACAAGAAAAAGCATGAAATACGGCACGACATGCAAAAATGCCAGACGACTATCACCAACATCACCACAGTCACTTTAGATTCACCAGCAACAGTGGAATCAATGCTGTGCCAAGCTGCGGCGAACAGATCGGTTGCGGCCACAAAGGCGAACTGGCGTTCATCGCGGTCGCACTCGGTATTCATATTGAAGTTGATCGGGGAGAATGCTGTTACCGGGGAGCGAAGTGAAGGTATTCTCAACCTTGTAGACCTCGCTGGGAGTGAGCGTCTGAGCCACAGCGGAGCTACAGGAGATAGGTTGAGGGAAACGCAGAACATCAATCGCAGCCTAAGCTGTCTTGGCGATGTTATCGGAGCGCTCGGTCAAGGCAAGGAGGGCGGTCATATCCCTTATCGTAATAGCAAGGTATGTCTCCAAAGGAAATATATCCATATTTACATTGAGACTCGAGCTAACGTTTTCTGGAAACAGCTCACATACTTGCTTCAGTTTTCGCTTGGCGGTAACTCAAAAACTCTCATGTTCGTGATGGTCAGCCCCCGGCAGGAGCATCTTGGTGAGACTTTGACGAGTCTTCGATTTGCAACCAAAGTACATAATACGCATATCGGTACTGCAAAAAGACAAGCTAGGATTCAGGGCTCGTGAAGGGCGCGGTTGATATTTGCAGAGTAATGGTCTGCTGGTTTAGCACGCTTTTAGCGAAGTGGATGTCTAGGATGAATTCCCTTTTTATATTGGCGCTCATTTTGTATCTTGGCGTATCATGTTGATTGAATATCCGACTGCAAGGGCGACTGTGAATACTCTTTTTCTTCTATTCCCGGCGCCCGTTTTATTGATGGGTGTTATGGGTAACCTCAACGAGGAAATGATTCATCTTAAATTGAATATTTAAACAAGCTGCTTTCGCTTTTTGTATGGAGGGAAATCTTCCTGTGGGATTAAATGCGTTGGCAATATGTCACTCATCAGCTCGGTTAAGATATGGGTGATAAAAAGAATAAGTGTTAGCTAGCCTGAAGAGTGAATGGTCAAGGATCCTATGTTCTCGCTCGGAGAATTCAACTCGAATCGCTTTGTCCGGCTGTCTTTGTGGCATACATTGCGTTTAATTTGTAGGCGTCTTGCTCCGCGCCTAACACCAACCAATGGCTACATGAGGATCGATGGACTGACATTAAGACAGGACTCTAGTGACCAATACCGGCCTGCATTCGGTATTCAGTTGGCTAGGAATGCTCTTATCGCCGTAAATGTCTCCACCGGTTTCTCAATCCAAGGAAAATGGCCGCACTCGTCCAATATCACCCCCGTCGCATGGTCGCCGATGCCGGTCCTCGTCTGTTCCAGGTTCTCCACGGTGCATTGTGCATCTTGTTTGCCGAATATAATAAGGGTCTGGGCAGTGACAAGCTTCAAGCCGTCAATCATTCGTGCCTGTCGTTTCACCTTTGCATCTGCAGCTTCTACCTTCTGATGGCACCATAACGGCATTAGATCCTTGCCGAGGGCGGCTAAGAATGTTGGTACGTGGATTTCAGGGTGATAGAAGTAAAGCGGAGCTATATCATGTATGAACTGCGTGAATTCAGCATCGCTAGCGAGGGAAGCGGTATAAACCCTCCTGTAAGCCTGGTCGTATCGCATATCGCCTCTTCTTTCGTTCTTGAATTGTCTGGATGCGAAGGTGTCGTTGAAGCCCATCAGTCTATGATCCATTAGAATCATTCGCGCCACGCGACCTGAGAAGGTTTCGGCGTATGCCAGAGCAATGGCACCGCCGTGTGAATGGCCTATGATGGCGGGATATCGTTCAAGACCCAGGTAGATGCGGAATATCTCTAGATCTCCAGCCATATCAAAACAACTCATTTCGGCGGGATCAGCAGGACGGGACGATCCAGATGTGCCACGAGGATAGAAGTAGATGAGTTTAAAGTGCTCTTCTAGCGGGGACAGGCCGATTTCGAGGTACCGTGCTCCAATGCCCCAACCGGGACACTGGACGAGAATCGGCGGAGAGCCAGCACTTTGGCTGGAACATCGAACCGTGTACCTGAAAAGCAAGCCGTTCGAGGCCGTGAAGTGATGATCGCCGGCAGTATCCGCCATAACGAGACGAAAGTGTCCATATCGTTCAAATCTTCAGTGAATTTACCACTGGACAGTGATGACTGATGGTTAGTTATCTCATACTGATCCCTCAATTAACCTTGAAAGCAACGGCAGGTCTGTCTGAGAGCTTTTCTTTCTTTCTTGGGTTCTCATAGAGCGAGGGAGTTGCGAACAGGAAATTGAAATTCGATGTCTTCAGCGCCAACCCCACAAATGTGACTTGTCATCTTGTGTGCTTCAACACCTCTCGTCCAATCTTCGAGGCTCAGATCCCTATATCGTTCTGCATATCGAATCAGTATGCTTTGGAAGATTCTGGAGATCTGTAGCTTTCGACACCGACTGAATAATGCTGAGCCGGACTATCAGGTCGGCGTGTCATCCATCGAGAAGCATCTATTTCATGCCTATTTCTCTCGTATTTAGATGCGTCCTCGATTGCTCGATACATTACACCAGTCGTGGCAGTTGTACGGAATATCCTGATTTCTCAAGGCGGGGATGAATCGTCGATCTTCCTGCCCATCAATCCTAGCCATCGAATCGGTTCTGTGACTGATGCCGGGGGGTCGAGAGTCTGGGAATATACCCTGATTTTGATTCATTACGGTAGCCCACCACCAACTGCTAGGTTGGTCGAAATGTTGCTCTGCCTGGCTCTTCGAAGCCGGTGGTTACATGCGTTTATGTCCGTGAAACAAGAGTCAGGAATGTCAGGCCAATAGCTTGCAGATGAGGCCAGATGCAGCCATCTCGTCCATGTTGCTACCCACATGTGCTCATTATTTGCTGGTCCGGTTCTCGATTGAACTACCAAAGATCATGGTGTTGTGTCACCAAAGTTCCTCCGCAGCTTCCCTGGACCAGCAGTGCGCTTCGTATATATATTATGGCGGACAAGATTGTCCTCGATGTTCAACATGGTTCTTTTTAACGTATCCATTTTACTGGTGCCAGTAGGCTGGAGATTTTGGATGCCACAATGCCAAATATATTCAAGCAGAATCTAGGGGATACTCCTCGCGAAGCCCTCAATTGGAAACTGGGCATGGGGGTTCTGTGCTTTGGACTGATGGGTGCGAGTCGAGGTGGGCAGTCTCGTGGATGCATTTGTGGCGTATTCATATCTAAATGACATTCAACAGGCATCGACGAGGGCTTAATCGGCGGAACAGTCCAGCAGAAATCTTTCATATCAAGATACAATTTGAAAGACCCGTCCATGAGCGCTGCGGAACAGGCAGATAAGCTGGGAAATATCGCCGCTATGGTTCAAATAGGAAGCATTGGTGGTGCATTGATGTAGGTCCTTGTCCCCTACGTACCTCGCGCTGGTCACACTTTAACCGATCGATGTAGAGCTTTCCTAATAACTGATCGGATTGGTCGCATCTGGGCTACTCGGCAGTTATGCGTGGTATGGGCTATTGGAATTGCCATCTATATGACTGCAAATGGACGAATGGGCCAGATTTACGCCGGACGCCTTATCGCTGGCATAGGGATTGGCCAAACAACCGTGGTGGGCCCGACATACCTAGCAGAGGTTTCACCCCGGACAATCCGAGGTCTTTGCACCTGCGCTTTTTCTGGCTCGGTGTATTTGGCGATCGTGATAGCATATTTTGCCAACTGGGGTAGTTCACTGCATATCAGCGATCAATCACAGAAAGAATGGGTAGGAGCACATAAAGCTGGTTCAAGGCTGGTTCAAAGGGCGATTGCTAACTTTTCGGGACACCACAGCTTGTGCCGACGTCTATCCATATAATATTTGCTGGGCTTATCTTGATTTTATCATTCGGTGTCAAAGAATCCCCTCGATACCTCGCGAAGATAGGCAAGAATGACGAAGCTCTCGCCGCAATGGCAACAATTCGGAACCTCTCCCCAGACCATCCATATATTCAAGCAGAGATGAACGACATTTACGAGCAGCTTGAACGTGAACGAGAGGCAACTCTCGGCCTTCACTGGCTTGGCCCGCTTAAGGAACTGTTCTTGATCCCGTCGAATCGCTATCGTATTATGGTAGGGTTGATGTCGCAGCTGCTGAGCCAATGGTCGGGTGCGAGCAGCATCACGATATACGCACCACAGTTTTTTGCCATGTTGGGCACAACAGGCCAGTCGGAAAAGCTTTTTGCAACTGCGATTTTTGGTGTCGTGAAACTGGTCGCTTCCATCGTTTGCGCTCTGTTCCTAGTTGACATCTTGGGACGAAAAAGAGCATTATCATATGGCATTATCCTGCAATTCCTAAGTATGTTATATGTGGCAATTTACTTAGCAATAGTGCCTGATATCAAAGGCGGCGATAAGCCTCGAGGTGCTGCAAAGAACGCCGGAACTGCAGCAATAGTTTCAATTTATGTTTCTGGTGTGGGATGGGCACTCGGATGGAATAGTATCCAATACCTCATCAATGCCGAAATCTTCCCGCTTCGTGTGAGAGCTCTAGGAACATCGATGGTTATGTGTTTCCACTTTGCCAATCAGTAGTAGGTGTTTTTCTGTATCCTTCTTTCCACCGAGCCTGACTCGAGGATTTCATTAACACTCGACTTCTTTCCAGTGGGCTTAACAAAGCTGTCCCAAGCATGCTTCTCGAGTCCGCACTAAAACCGCAGGGAACCTTCTTTTTCTTTGCGGCTGTGACGCTGCTTGGTTTCCTTTGGATGTGGTTCTTCCTACCTGAAACGGCGGGCAAGTCCTTAGAAGCCATGGATGAGATGTTTAGCTTGCCATGGTATGTAATTGGCAGAAAAGGGGCTGCTTTGACAGCAACGGCCCAGGAAGGTGTTCGTGGAAGGACGGATGCCGAGAAAGAACAGGTGATTGAGGGCAGTACAACTGTTCGTGAGGATAAACAGAGCGCCTAGCCAGTCTACAATGGCAAGTTCAAAAGAATGAACCAGTAGTGTATCTTGCTTTTTAGTCCCAAAGAAAACTGGAAACAAAGACAATTTCTTGTCCTTTTGATGCTTACTTTGATACTTCCATGAGAAGGCTGTGGAAAAAATGATTTAGTCTCAGATATCATGTCACTAATATAGTAGTAAACGAGGATGGTGTGAAGGGCAGAACAACTCAGTCTGGCGACCAAAAGTGCCTAGGTTCTGAGTGTTCACTCAACAGGAGCTCCGGAATTAGAGCCACTAAGATTTAGGGGGGCCGAGAAAACCAGGAGTAGTATTGATGGATGGAACACGATGCGCACCCAAAGCTAAAGCCTTAGAGTACCACTTCCTATAAGGCAGCAATATTTGTAGCAAGATGTCAGCGCTCAAGGGCTGATTTCAAGCCTCGAAAGAGTCCACAAATTCCAAATTCCAAGAGCGTGGAGATGTGGGTAATGGAATCAGCATGCTCTCAACACTCTTGTATTTGTATCGAAGACGGGAGGAAAAAGGCAGTAATAACCATTCAACTCAGCGGGCCTCTCTTGCCCTTGGACCACACTTTGATAAACTCTTGCTTCTCCCTTACACCGAGGCCGACTCGCTTGACGCGACCCAACCGGGCTAGAGCATCTCCAACCAGAGTTAGTGCTGTCTGTTGTTCATCAAAGGCGATGCCATCCGAGCCGTTTTCTCCAACAACAACGTCTTCTGCAATTCTAACTCGAACGGAATGCGTTGCTTGGCTGAGCAGATTCCAAAGAAAACTAAAGTAGGACTTTGGAATCGGAGTAGTGATGTCCGCGGGCGTATAACGGAGGCTAACTGGAAAAATCTTGCAGCCGGTGGGCACAGCAGCGATTGAAGGACTTAGCTCCAGAATTCCCTTTCCATTTGTAGTGGTGCACTCTGGATACACGAGGATGCAATGGTGAGGGTATCGTTGTAATAGAGAAGGGAGATCTGTCAAATCTGAAGCCGGAGGAGGATGCGTTTTTGGAGGAGCAAAAGCGTACAGAATGGCTTGAAGAAGGGAGACGCGTTGCACTTTTCGTATAGAAGGATAGGAGATGGTAAATATTGGGTCGAATACGGCGGCGAGATAAAGAGAGTCGATCGGGGAGGTGAACGAAGAGGCGATGATTGATCCTGGCTGAGGAAGTCGGTTCGGATGCTGGCGGGCAAGAGACCTAGCAATCCACAACCCATGTCAGCAGTTTTCACAGAATCCGAGTGTTTCTATCTTCAGTATCGGCAAAGGAATTGGCCACGCTTGTATGTACCCTTTTTTGACTCCTTCGATGTTCAGGTCAGCCCACCAGACGCCAGCAATGCCCGCGATAGCCCAGAGACACGCTTTCTTTCCCAGAGACCCGATGGGAAGCCATTGCAGAAAGCCAAAGTACGCGACCAAAGCAAAGGTGAAAAGAGGCAGTCGGATAAAGAAGAGGGTGAGTTTCAGAGCAAGAGTCAATGGCCGCACCTGGCCCACGACTGGGAGGAATGGTGCGATGCCGGATGCTGCCAAGGGAGCTTAGCAACAGAAGAAGTAGTGTGATGATAATGGCCTACCGCGATCGCGAAACTGAGAATATTTTTCCATCAGAGTCCAGTTTAGCAGATTATCTGTGGCAATGCACAGTCAAGCACAGGTAAATTGGTTGCAGATGTTCTTCAACGGAGAGTTTCCCGCCAAAAGTCTGTTGACGCTCTCCAAACAACAAACACTCCAAATTTACTTTTGAAGTTGATAGTTAGATAGCAACACAATTACGGTTGGAATTCGACAAAATCCATAGGAATATAAGGAACTTGGCTTTTATACATGATAGTAGGAGATAGTCTGAAATAAATGATTTGATAGTACATTCATTTCAACAACCATATTCACCCTTGTGCCGATGCTCTAGAACCCCTAAATAGATTGGGATGAATAAGTAGACAAATACTCCGCTACCAGCTGTTCAGCTTCAAGCACAATGTAACGAGATCATATCATATCATATCTACAGGTCCGGCATAGCCAAAAATCATCTAAAGTATCTCAAGGGGCGATGGAGCTCTACACGCCTCACTGTGAGCTACGATGGTACAGTACATACGAATATAAAAACACTGGCCAGACCCGGACGAGCATGACTCGTGAGTGGTACAAGCGAAGCGGGGTATGACTCGGAATGAGCTCAGATTTCGTTCGCGACAAACGACATGTCGGAGAGACGACAACGATAAGCGAACCGGACGGAGTCTCGAAGCAGGGCTGAGGAAGACCTCACTTTTTGACCAGCCGCGACAACAATGGCCTGTGTGTCAAAGGCATCACATAGAAGAATTAACAGCCTATGAAGCCAAAATAAAATTATTTCTGGGCTCTTCCAACGAGGAATTGATTCAAAAGGAATTGGAAGTTCACAGGAAATAAGTATCAGATAAGAACCCAAGCTGCCTTCTTCCCTTGGCCCGATGTTCGTGATCAGGGAGTGCGTAATCTCACTGCGCACCATTAGCCCGTAAGTCCCATCTCGAGTACGCATCCGACTCAAAAGCAGCTTGATAGTGAGGGAAATCTGTGAGAGAAACCAAGAATGAAAGTGACGTCGGCCGCATTGGGACACCTTTCGGTTGTGGCTCGATTAAAGTTCCGAGGCTAGTCCAGGCCAGGCTTAGTGTCCGAACACGACCCTTGTCCCGAAAGTCTAAAAGGAGTCCCGCCCTGGGATCCCGAGTTGCTTGGCCGGAACGTATGGGCCATGCAGTTCCTCTGGAGGTAACATCTACCAGATGCTTCAATACATGGCTAGGCTAGAGCCATAACCATGTTGCCTGAACAATGGACGCGCGATCGAGGCGCTGAACCCCACTCGCTGTGTCGTGAAATTGGCTGGAAAATACTATTTTCAGTATGCTGCGATTGTCTCTTTAGCGGACTATATGTCCTATAAAAGACCACTTTCTCGGGAATGTGGTGATCCACGCTCTCTCTCTCTCTGTGTGTGTGTGTCTGTGTCTCTCTGTCTCTCTCTCATTTTCCATAAAGCTTCCCATACCACCTCAGAATTGTCTGCGGCGTCTTATAACGCTTTCCTTCGACATGGCCAACGATGGCGAGCTCCATGAATTCTACAAATACACTCCATCCAAAATAGCCGCTATAGTGTTTGTCGTTCTGTTCTTGTTGACATCAAGCGTGCACTGTTTCCAAATTGGGAGATCGCATGTGTGGTTCTGTCTCCCTATTGCCATCGGTGGCATCTGTATGTACAGCTCATCCAGCATCTGGTGGCGTTTCGTCAACAACTGATTCTGAACTTCTTTCTTGCTAGTCGAGATAATCGGCTATGGCGCCCGAATTGTCTCAAGCACGCAAGCCCCGAATTTCGCGACCATTCCCTATGTCATCCAATCGTTATTTCTTCTCCTCGTTCCGGCGCTTTTCGCTGCTTCGGTGTACATGGTCTTGGGCCGCGTCATAGCAGTCCTTCACGCCGACAAGCTTTCTCCTGTGAGGCGAACTTGGATGACTAAAAATTTCGTGGCCGGAGACGTCCTATCTTTCCTAGTGCAAGGCTCCGGCAAGTCACTGCCCAATAAGAAAAAGTAACTTCTAGCTAACCGGCAGCTAGGTGGTGGTATAATGGCTGGCGGAAAGCCTTCCAGTGTCTCCCTCGGCCAGAATCTCATCATTGCCGGTTTGGCGATCCAGCTTCTTTTTTTCAGCTTTTTCATATTTGCCTCGATCACCTTCCACCGACGAATGGCCGCAAAGCCAACAACAAAATCGATGACAACACACTTCTCGTGGCGCAAATATCTCTTTGCACTTTATCTCGCCTCTGTTCTCATCATGGCGCGGCCCATCTTTCGGGTGATCGAGTACGTGCAGGGCTCCGACGGAGAGCTGTTGAGCCAAGAGGTATACTTGTACATACGTATTCGACGCTGCACTCATGTGGATTCTCATGGCCTTGTTGAACATCGCGCATCCACGGCAAATTTCGGAGCTGCTTAGGGCGGATAAAAGGTTGAGACCTGTTGACCTGGAGATGCCAGGACTCAGCTAATTCAGGACCAGTGAAATTGGTCCTGACAAGACTGACAGCAATGCTTCGATCTCTTTGCTTGAGGCAACATATGCGACATGCCATTGCCGCTAAAGGGCTCGCTTGAGGAAGAGCGAGATGTGAAGATGCTCTTGTTGGGGCATTGACAAATACACACGGTTTGTCCATGATTTTGTCGGGCGGTATTACTGGGTGGCGTTTTGCAACATGCATAGATAAACCGTTTGGCTGGTCAGATAGACCTATTGGAACATATTGTACTCTTCAATTGATTATAACCCCACTGCTACGTCTTGTAGAGCATTGTTTATCTGGACTAGTCAGTATTTGGATTCTTTTTCCCTGTGAAGAAGAGGATATAGAGTGGTGATTACCGAGGGATATGCAAACATAGCGCAGTTATTCCAAGCGGATTTTTCTTTTCAACCAATTGGGTCTAATCCCACCGCATTCATTGGCCATGATACCGCGTACCTCTGGTTTTGAGGAAGGGTATCAAACACTGCATTGATATGGACACTCCACCCTTCTGATCACCAGCGCATCGGTACCCTATACAAGATCACGCAGAAGTGCGCCAGTATTACCAAGGCAGCGGAATCCCTGCGTTCCAGGCAGGACAAAAAGGAATCCGAAAATAATGTGAGGAATCTCAATGCCATGGACCAATCCTTTTGCTTGGTCTGCGCGATGACAAACGAATCCCAGAGTTGGGCGACGGTCTTCGGGTAAATTCCACTCTCCGCAGACTTGACAGAGTCCAAAGGAAGATATTGTAGGCAGTATTGCTCTAGAAGCTCAAGCGCCATCGCAGTGTCCGCAGGGAGGTATCGGCGATCCGTGATTTGCGGTCCGCGTTGTAACAGTATTCCCATGGGACTCTTTTCGAGTAGATTCCAGACTGGCTTGACAGTTGCCAGGGCATTTCTGAAAAGGACAAAGATATTTAGGAGCTCACCAATGGGGTTTTCCAATTGCCTACGGCGGCCGGACAATTGGGACGAACCAAAGGCAAAGAATATGCTCAGTTTGAAGAAAGCAAACACAGCGCTGGTATTTAATTCTGTCATCCCGGGTACGGTATTGCGAAAGGTAGTAACCGCAGCGTGATAATGCGTATGGGCGGTTTCTTTGTAATTTAATAGAGGTTTATGGTCGGAGGACCACAAGTGACTGATATGGAGGGCCGATATGGCGAGGACAAGATGCATTAAAAATTGCTGAGACTGCGCTTCCCGAGGCACATCGACTTCCCATACACGCTTGTATATTTCGTAACCAACAAACAAGAGAAACGCAGTGGTGTTATAGTGATACATGAGCTCGAGGTCCTCCGGAGAGAAACCTTCCGTCCCGTTGGGTCCAGCAGGGCATGGGAAGCGGAGGTTCATCGAATATCAATCTCGAGAAAAGAGCTTGGTCTTCTGTCATCTGCCTGGTACGTCTTCTGCTGACATGCGATACTCAGGCAGTTGTAATAAAGCAGAGGATGTTTCATCGGCCCATGGGTGTTCAAAGCTGCATGGCACATTGCGGTAGCGGCAATTGTGGCAACGAGGACTTTGTTCATTGCACTGCAATTAGGCTAGTTGTCAGTCATCAGGAGCCATTAAAAGGGGGATATCAGAACAACCTTCACTTTGCTCTTCTTGCACTGCTGGCAACCATTTCAAGACTTCTTGGGAATCTTATAGAGCTGTGCTTCTTGCCCAGGGTTCCACAACGACATTGAAAGGTCCTCAGGCATGCAATGCTAGTGTCTGCTTAGCTTTGCACAGGGTTCTTTGGTGATAAATAACTGATTTAACAGTATCAGGTAGGATTGCAGGATGAAGAGTTGGGGGATGTGTGAAGCTTTGAGGAGTGTAACTTTAATATCTGGTTGCCGAGTTGATTGCTTGGCGTCCAGGAGACTATCGGGATCTTCCTTCTGGACTTCTGTTCCTGTGGCTGCAAGATTAGTTACTCATTATCAAACATGAGAAAGACACTATGAATCTGTTGCCAGACATGTTGGCTGGTGTGGCTGAGCACACTGACAGGCAGCAGGGCATGATGCTGATCCAGTCAAGACCAATCTCAGAACTGCCAGTTAGTTATTGCTCTGGAACATAGTTGGCATGACAAGCTGCCCATGTTGCAGGCTTTTAGTTGTCACCTTTGCCAGTGAACTGATGTATTGCTGGATGGCACTGAACCCACATCCTGAGCTGAATGTACGGAGGTCTTGAAGAGCTCTCAGGCCCGCCTGCCCCCTGCTCTGATAGATCTGGTTAGTTCAAACTAACTAATTGGGGGCCAAGCCTCCCAAGGCTCTTGAAATGCTTTTCACAACTTAAGAAGAAAACAAAAATATTGCAGAACATGGGACAAGAAGTTGTTGCAGCAAGCCGCCAATTTTCTGTGAATTAAGCAGCCATGGTTGATGACTCTGGTGATAGTGATGCAGAAAGCAGATATGGACAGGAGCACCAGCCGCAGGACAAGACTGACACCTCTCTTGACTTACTGAACGTGCGTCTTCTTGTTGCAACCAAAGATGGGCACAAAGATGCAGTACAGCGCTTGCTGGAAGAGGGTGCCAGTTTAAGAGCTAGATATTCTGGTGGCCAGACAGTGCTTCATATCGCAGTGAGAAACAGCAACTGTTCTATGGTGCAATTGTTTCTCGAGAAAGGTGTCGATATCGAAGCTGCCGACAACAAGGGGGACAAAGCCTTGTATATCGCCGCGAAGATCGGCAGTCTTGAATTGGTTGAACTCTTGTTGCAAGCCTATGTCAATGTTGAGTCGTTCAATCCAGAAGCCCAAAGCACAGCATTCCATCAGGCCATTATCCACGGACATTTTGATGTCGCCAGCGTCCTTCTGGCGAATGGAGCGGACGTTAACGGCTTGGTTTGCAACGGACTCACTCCGCTATTTGATGCTGTTATTCGTGACGACTTAAAGGCCGTTGAATTCTTGTTGAAGAATGGAGCAAACAAAGAATTCCGTGACGGCGATGGTCGAAGGATTGAGGATCTTGCAGGAGAAGAAACGGCCATGATGGAATTGCTACGCTCTGACCAACTACTTCAAGGCCCGGAAATCACAAGCTCAAAGACTGCACAGGGGCAGCGAGTCAGGGTTCCACGTCTTGCACCTGATCAAGATGACAAGCTGAAAGCCTGCCAGGGCTTTTCAGCCACCATCGTCGACTTCTTCGTGGAAAAAACCGAGCAAAGAATCGAAAAGACAACGTCGATTTATGAGATACTTTACGGGAAAGGGCCAGAAACTATCATGAGTTTGGCGAGGAAGGGGAAGCTGGACGGGCAGCAACCTTCATTCAGGTGGTATCATCTGCCTGCAAATAATGTAAGGATACTCCTCGTTTTTGACCTGATAAGGCTCGAATCTGACCGCTTCTAGATTGAGTGGGTTCATGTACGAGCTTCCTCCCACTCGCACTTTCTCCTCACTCTAGCAGAATGGACTAACGAAAGGGATGCCGCTGAGATTTGAACAGGTTCTAGCAGATCGACATTTTGGCGATCGAAACCATGGTGTCGAAATGATGGATGAGGAATTCAAATCCAACATTGCGCTGTCCGACTCTGCCCTTGGACAATATCGAGTCTCGACAACTCAATCTTCGTTTATGAGACCACAATGTCGAGCAGTCAAGGTAGATATACTACTGTTTACGCTTCACTCACTGGTGCTAATTAGTGGTCCATCAGAAATCAGGGTTGGATTCTCAGTCAAGCGAGGAAGAAAGCAATAATGTCATGTTATTCGTATGTCAATCTCCCAGTTCGATTAATCCAAATTGCTAACAAACTCCAATATTCCGTTCTTGCACTTTGAAACCTCCGAAAGGTACCAAAAAATGGCACAATTTCTGAAGGATGAGAAAGAGAGATTTGATCGTCAAAATCGTCAGTCGAAGAAAAGGGCCACGGAGAACCAGCCGCCAGTTTCCCATTCCCAGTCGTCCAGCTCAAATTCTAACGTGATAATGGCCTCCGGAGCGAGAATTCCAGCTGACCCTATTCCCACACGAATGGCACCTGCACCGCAGAATTCATGGCCAAAAATTCGTAACCTATCTCATTCTATAGGGCGGATACTGGGTCAAAAAACAAATATATCATCCCCGAAGCAGCCAACAGACGTCGAGAAAGGGGATCAGGAAGATGTTGCTGAGGTGAGCGCTGATGTCCAAATATGTGAATCGCCTGAGCCGAGCTCTTTTCCGGATGAAAGGCTTGGTGCTGAAGAACCAGTACCTGAAACGGCGTTCTTGACGCAAGGCACAACGAAAAGCTCGATGAAACTTGACCAGAACACAGGACCGGAGGCCGAAAGAAAGAGAGATGGAGATGGCGACGGCTGTGGATTTTCCCATCTTGAACCGTCACGCACGCTGTCTTTAGACAGAACAGACGCACAGGCTGCCGTCAACGCTCGAATGCACCAGGATCCTCCCGTGCGCAGAGTCTCGATAAATACAAAACACAGGTCTTATGAAGGAGACCGGCTTAACCCCCGTGTAAAGGTAGTCGCGGGCCAAGAGGATCACGATAACGCGAGGCAGGATGGTCAGTCTCGTGTTAACGTTAACAATGAAGCCGCAGTCACAACGGACGACCTAACAAATGCCGACAAGCATCTTCTTAGAGGATACTTTTCACCCGACAGCCCTGGCAATTCGCCCCTCCAACTACGACGCACTCTTGATCAATATTTTTACACTCACCTTTCCCATATGTCCGAAAGAAACACTGGCGGTCAAGTGATCCAACGATATACGAAGAAACACTCCTGGGAGCCTAAGATGTGGATGGTAGATCAGTTATGGCTCTGGATACTCAATGATGGTATATCCATTGCTCCATTGGGCGAAACCATACTGACCGAGTCAAGATACTATCATTAGCTGCTGTCCGCAGCGGTGGGATCGGTCCTCCGAGTCTCCACTCCAATTTTCTTTTGCTCAATCCGCACCCGAAAGCCCAATAGTTACCGGTATCAGAGACACGTCATTTGCGGCACATTCACTTGAATATTTCCAACCCAAGCCTACATATAAGGGTAGGAGCGAGGGCAAAAACGTGTTAGGCTGGATGGCCGGTAAACAACGAAAAGTGTCTAAAAAGACGGAGTTTCAGCCTAAGGATAAGAGACCGGCACAGTTCAGCTACACGGATCTAAGATTTATTTTTGGGCCCGACAACCAACGGTCATCTTCCGATAAGGACAGACAGCGTGAAGCATTGCTTCAAAATGATCCTTTAAATGTTCATCAAGTAGTGCTTAAGCACCTACGAAGTCGAACGCGAGATCCCATTACATCAGTCTATGAATTAGCAGCCCTCATTACGGACACCTGCGTCGGTTTATTTGACCAGCACAAAGTCCCAGAAGAATTTCAATTCTTCGATTTTTTCGAGCGATCTATTGGTGATGTGGTAAGTGTAGCGTTTTCAAATCAACTGCAACGAAGGCCACTAATGATTATGGCAGATTGACCAAGAAGCACAGTGTTTTCAAAGCTTTGCCAAAAACCTTTCCAATGAGATGCCCTTTGATTTGGGCTACTCGGATGCTCTGGTTAGCATTACCGAAGAAACCAAACTGCTGGTTGAGATTAGAGATATCTGTGATGAGCTTGGGATTTTAAAAATGATTCTTCATGATCAAGAGGAACCCAGAGACATTTTCAATCGTGTCATAAAACAGCATGAGAACATCAAAGATAATGCCGTGGCAGATAACCATGACAACCTATCAGCAAGGAATACCATACTAGGAAGTCATTTGCATAAAATTGAGAGGATGGAAAAGCTAGCAGAGAGGTCTTATCAAGCTGTAAGTATGTCACCTCATTTTTCTATGTTTTACTAACAATGTCAGCTTTACAACTTGCTTGACCTGAAACAAAAGCAAGCGAATGTTTTCGAGGCATTTTCCTCCCGCAGGCAGGCAGAGAATGCCTTTCATCAAGCTGGAGCTACAAAACAACTTACTGAAGAGAGCCTAAAACTGGCGCAGCATGCAAACAGTCAATCGCTTGAAATTTCAAGACAAGGAAGAACAGTGCTACTCTTCACAGTGGTTACAATCATATTTGTGAGGATTCAACCAATCCCATGATACTTGATAAATGAAACTAACAAATGTAGCTTCCGCTGTCCTTTACTTCAGCATTTTTTACGATCAACATTGACGCTTTCCCATGGAACAATGATGGGCGGATACCCTTAGACTACACCTTGAAGTATATTTGTATGGATTCTACCTTTGGCTATAAGCTTCTTTATTCTCACTTTATGCGCTGACATTTGTTGTTGACTAGTTGGCATATCAAGTGCAGTGTCCATTCCCTTTGTCCTCATCGCATTCAACCTTAGCAGAATTGCGAAGTGGTTGAAGCACAGCCAGAGCACCGCTTTCATGGGTTGGGGGTTTTCACTGGGCTTCCTGGTAGCGATTCTGGCGGTTATTTGGACGAGGGATTTAGCATCTGGCATAAAGGCTGCTGTGACAGCTACTATCATTTTCATGGGTCTTGCAGCACTCGCTGCATATGCATTATATTTGGCTGTGGATTCATTCAAATCAGCGCCGTCAGAAGGAAGTTTTTCATCCTGAGAAGATGAGATTATGAATGGCCAAATATTTATTTTAATATCAGCTAATATAGATAAAATTATATTTTGAAATCGCGATGATAGCCAGACCATCAAGCGTGGCAGGACTTCATACGTCGTATAAAACACTCATTGTTCTGCAAAAGTCCTTAACAGAGTAATGCTTATGCTCATCGCAATAACTCCGATAGCGGCAAGACCGATTGCCATAAACGAACCCCATCCGAGTATCATCGCAACAACACCGACATGCCCAACGACAGTTCCATACGAAAGAGTCTCAACCATCGTCACGCCGGCAGCGCTAGATATGTGTTGCCAAAAAGCGGAGAGGAAAATCAAGCATGTGGCGATGAGCGAGATGATTTTGACCCACAAGATAACTGTCAGTGAGGGAAAGGGCCTGATCTCGAGTTCGTCGTCGTCACCCGAAGTATCAGTGGACCAATTGGGAAATGATGCGAAGAGTAGAACACATATGAATAACAAAGGGATAGATGCGAATCTGCAAAAGATTATTGTTATTAGTTTTCCAAATGTCTCGCGATGGGGGTTTCAAGCATACATAAACCCGTTAAAGACAAGCTTGTCTCTGAACGTCTTTGCGGTCCAGATCAGGTTCAATGGGTCGAGATGTGATGAATTCGCGCCTCCGCCGTTTTTGATCAGGGTGGCCAACGACTCTGGGTTTCGGGCGCAGATCCACAGGTCTGCGTCTTGCTTCAGGCACATTCCCAAGTACCCTGTGCGGACCTCGAGGGATGGCACGGAAGCATTTGCGCGCACGAGGCGCGTGATCGTTGGTGCGACGTTTTGGTTGATTTGTGTTAAGTCATGGTGGGACGTGCTGTTCTCGCTCGGGGGAGTGGTGTAGGAGAGCGTCAGGAGATAGACATTGCTCAGGTCGGCATTCGTGCAGCCGGCGACCAGTATTGCTACACAAGGCTGTCAGGCTCGCATGTTGTGTTATGATAGAGCAGAAAAAAAAGGCATACATAAAAATATGATCGGGATTATGGCGATTGCTAATAGCACATGGTGGAAGCCAATCGTGCGAAGAGCCCAGGCAAATATTGAACCTACAGTTTGCACAGTTCGTTAGCCGTTCAGATACGTTACTGCGTTGAAGACGACGGCAGATGGTTGGGTCTGGTTCATACGTATATTCATCGCAAAATATACGTGTTGTTTCAGAACCCCGAGGCGTTTCAGACACGATATTTCATTTATTACCAAGCAAAAAGACTCTTTGAAAGAGGAACAAGAAAACACTCCATCGCGGCCGACAGCCTTGAGAAGGATGGGATTGATCTCTGAATGGAGCTAACTAACTCATGCATGCATGTGCGGGGATGCAGGATTAGCCTGCTTGCGTTGAATCAAAAAACGGTTACATGAGAATATTTGTTCCCACTGTATGTATCCCATTATTCGAATTCCCAAAGCCAGTGCGGAGTACTCAAAATTATCCGTTTCGTTTTCGGTCTTCAATTTATATTAAAAAAAAAGAGGTAACAATGGCTGATATGCGTCGCTCGACTATTATCCCAAAATCCCCAACAATAAAAACCAATGTGAGTTCATCAACTCCCTCGAAAATGATGCATGTGCGAATCACACTACTGCCGCTGTCAACCTGCGATAGGGGCATATTCCGGGAAACATCCTTTGAAGCACGGGAGGACCTCCATCTTGCCGAGAAGCCAGGCGACACTGATTGCACATATGATGATTGAAGGGCACTGGCGCTTCCACAATGCAGTTCCTGCTTGAGAGGGGTGGCCCTCGAAATAACGATTGAATTTCGGCAAGACCTGGTCGATGACACAACATCGGGGCCGAGAAGGAATTATCAGCCCCGTAAATGTGGTAATGGACATGATAATTGTCGGGAGTTCGGCTCGTGTTTTGACGTTTCAGCCCATATCGCGGTCCAAATTCCGTTTCTTCGGTGCTGGGAGAAAAATCGCCGTTTTCGTATCTCAATTCTGAGTCGTCGAATGTGTAGTCACTGGCGGTATTTTACTGATTAATAGAGATATTACAAGGACCGCAATTAAGGAAAGGAAAGCAGAATAATTAAAAAATAGTAGAAACCATACAGGGGAGACATTCGGTAGTTTCGATCCGCAGCCAATCTTACTGGGATAAATCTGGGAACCATTCCTCCAGAGACGTTCGGTGAGACGTCGTCAATGTCTTCAGGCATGTCTGAGACCATTACGACAACCTCAGGCTCACGTTTCCGAGAGTGGGTGAAGGGTTCTCGCCCACCAAATTTTGGCATTTCTCACCAAATTGACTGGTAACGTAGGTGGCTATCGTGAGATTCAAAATAAAAGCAAGAATTTGCCTCAACGGAAGTTGAAATCAGTAATCAATCAAGGCTTAAAATTGTCTTTGACTTGTGACGAAAGTTATAAAGAAATCTCTGTGTGAGTATGGGAGCAGATTGCACCCTTAAATATAGCAGACTGCTAGGGGTTCGGATAAAAAAAGGGTTTTTGGCACTGCATCCAAGGCTATTGTGCGAGAAATCGCCGAGACAATAGATATATAAACCTGTAACTGTTTGCTTCCTATATCAGATGGTGTAACACTGGATAGGAGGCCAAGTTGAGGTTTGCTGGGGTGTTAGAATGCAGCAGGCTTAAGATGTCTGCGCAAAAGGCTAGACCCTATTCTAATGCGAGTTCCCGAGAAAAGGCCAGCTGAGTTTCCTGTTAGAACATTGCATGAGATTCACACATATTGAGAAGGCGTTTGGTTAGAACAAGCTTCCAAGGAAGGCAGAATCAATTCTGATATTAAACCTGTATTCATTGGAATTGCAAACATGAACTAGTCATTGTTGACTATTTTTTTAATATCGAGTATCAAGTGCCACTGGTATATTGAGAATGTGACCAGAGGAAGTGGTCACTGAAGGGGCATAAGTCATAGCGGGTGCGAAGGGCTGAATCCAGTTCACAAGGACAGCCAAGAGAACCCGAGAGACAGCGTCCACTGCAGTTTCACGTGATGGGCAACAACTTTCGATATAAACTAGCAAATAAACTGATCAGCCTTGTCTGAAGTTATTTTAGGTTTAAGCAAACACGCACTCTTCACTTTGGGCTCCGTGCCCGAAGCCCGAAGCGTAAATCGGAGCCCTTGATCAGACCAAATCGTAAGCATTTGCGACGTCGAATCAATAGGCAAATCCGAGACGTTGTTTGGCGTTCCTGTATCGGTCCCCTTTGTAACATCTCGCCACCTGATAATGGGAAAAGTGCCTATGGAGGTGCGTTTATCTTCGGGGAGGCTTCGGATTGTCTCAAAGAGATGAGCACTGGTACTGGCGTCAGGGGACACAAAGTAGGTGTTCAGTGTCTCATGATAACCGTAGATCTGGTACAAATGTTGCAATTTTGTAAATGGAGTGAAGCCTTGCTTTCTCCATTGCGCCTGGGCAGCTAGAAAAACCATTGCCGCTGTTAGTCCGTCCTTATCATAGGACACCTTACAAAACATGTAACCCAAAGCCTCTTCAAAGGCAAACGGTACGTTGTAACCTTCAGCTTCGAGATTCTGAGCGACATTGCCGAGCCACTTGAAACCAGTTAGTGTTTCTTGAAAATGAAATCCTTCACTCTTTGCCATTTTAGCAAGCATATTGCTAGAAACGGCGGTACTAAGCATAGCCATAGGCGTTTGTTGCTCTTGTTTCTTCCACATGTCCAATACATGAGAAGCGAGGAGAACTCCGACTTGGTCCCCTGTAAATTTGAACCAAGTTCCACTATTGGTTGTCAGATATTCAAGCTACGCGAATGAGTGAGAGAGAAAGTGCTTGCTAACTTACCCAACCTTTTCAGCAAGGGCAAATCGGTCGGCGTCAGGGTCATTAGCAACGATGATACCAACATTGAGATTATCGGCCGTTTTCATAGCAAGATCTAGCGCGCCAGCTTCTTCTGGGTTCGGAAAACGAACAGTTGGGAAATCCGGGTTTGGATCCCGTTGCTCGCTCACGACAGTCATACCTTGGATATTCAGTGCTTTACAAAGTATTGACATAGTCGAGTAGCCAACACCATGTAAGGGAGTGTAGACGAACGATGCTGGTAAGGTCGGGATATCGGTGGGAGAAACCTCGTTATTATCAGCGCGGTTTCTAGGGCAGCAAGGGCGAACTGTATACCAACCACGAAAGCGCAGACATCGTCGCAATATGCCTGCTGGATTCTTTTAACCATCTCTTCACTCGCCGAAGACTGACTACTGTCACTGCAGTTCCAGGCATTTTGCCACGGTTCAAGATTACACGCGATAGAATCTCGAATATGCGCATCAATGGGCGAGTTTATTTGAGCTCCATTCGCGGAATAGCTAGGGAAAGTTAGTTGATATGATTGCGCAAAGTTGACTTGGACTAAAACATTTTATAACCTGTAGAAGGCGGTTAATAGCTGGCTGACAGAAAGCGTCAACGCCCAAGAGGGCGCGGATGCTTACCATTGTCTTGTGCAGGATTCTATCCTAAAAGGTCAGCATTTGAATGAAATGGGCAGCTCTTTATGAAAGCGCTTACATGACTGGCAGTAACCATTATTCCCGCCGCGGCCTTCTTAAGACGAACTGCGTAAGAGACTAGTGGGGTGGGAACCGGATGTTCAAAACACCATACATGGATACCTTCGGCTCTTAAAGCGTTGGCAGCGAGTAGTGCAAATTTTTCCGAGTTGTACCGGGCATCTCTTCCAATAACAACAGACAGCGGTTTCGAGTCTTTCACAGATAGTTTGAGATATTTGGTCAGGCCTTGAGACGCTTGAATGACCGTCAGGCAGTTCATATACGAAAAGCCAGCTTGCATGCGGCCACGCAAGCCTGCAGTGCCGAATTGAATACCTGGTTATTGTGCATTAAACACTGATGAACTCCGAAGCAGGATAAGAGGAAGGCAAAGGCTTCAGGAATCGTAAGAAGAGCCACATACGGTTCCGCAGGCGCTTTTCAAGCTCAGGGACGTTGTTGGCAGCATAGAGGCTCTTTATTTCTTCCCTAGTTTCGGGGTCCTATAGAACTTGAGCTCACGTTGCTGATCGGGAGTGATCAAAGCAAGGGCTAGCGTACTTGATCCCAATGCAGCCATTTCTGAACCAATTCTTCAAGAGATTCCTGCTATGGTGTGGTCAGCCATACATCACAGAATTGACCCAGCAGCCAAGCTAGTACTAACCATTTCTAATGACTTATTGACTACGGAGGACCTATTTGACTCTTTTTTGGCGAGTGCACGACCACAACTCCCTTCATGAGACTGCGGGGATGGATGATGGATGACCGATGAGGTCCAAGCTTACTAAGTTTGATACAAGGCTAGCTATATACAGTTAGCCTCTTTTCTACGTACGGTTCGGCTGTACTGTGTAAATTACCGGTTTGGGGTCAACTCTATCAAGAAACCATCCAGCAGCAGCATTCATCGCTACCATGGCTCGTCACAGTTGGTTCCTGTGCCTGTACCTGTACCCAGACTCTCTACCATCAACTTCACAGGCGAATGTTCACTCTGGACCAGGTTTCGCTTCGGTGAATCGCGACGCGTGAGTGAGGTGATGTGTGGGTCGATGGGCCAAGAGAAACGGTTTCAGATTGCAATGCCGAGAGTCGCCACAACTGGTTGCCTCTCAGGTCCCTGGCTAACTAACTAATTCCCTAGTGAAAGTTAGCTTCGGCCCATGTGCTGATCCTCGAGTCCTATATTCACATTTCTACTCCGTACAAAGAGTAACAACTAGTCGCATCGAACAGGAGAACGAGGAAATATCATCAAACCTCTTTTACTATTCGCATGGAGGCCTTCAATTGACCTCTCACCGATTGTTTATTCGCTGGTTTACCGTAGTGTCTGTCTAATGACCAATGTCCAGGTGCAGCGGAAAGGGGCTATGTTGAGCCCTTCAATGGACCGATTGCCCCCCTCTCGAAAAGATGCTACACTAATATCCCGACAAGAGATAGAAGGACTGATTGCAGATGGGAGGCACATCATCATCTTCGAAGGCAAAGTGTTGAAAGTCGATGCTTGGTTACAATTCCACCCCGGTGGGAAAAAGGCAATCGAACATATGGTTGGCAGAGATGCCACTGATGAGATCAATGCGTGAGCTTTGGCCAGACACTGAGTGCGATCGCTTGAGCTGACAATTTCAATTACTAGGCTACACTCGCCCGAAGCCCGACAGCGGATGAATTCTTTTCAGATTGGTCGAATCGAAGGACAATGGACAAACTTCCTTCCGCCCATTCAGGGAGGCGTGTTTCGCCGCGACGACTTCGACGACTCGACCTTTGGGGTCTCTAGCGAAGTCGAGGATGCCCACTCGTCTGCGCAAGAAAGCTCATATCCGCCATCGCCTCTTTTCGAGGCAGTCGACCGTCAGACAACATTAAGACGACGGCTATCGAGCTCGACTTCCATATCTTCTGCCATCTCCACCCCACCATCTCTCGCCTCGGAAAACGTTTCCCAGCCAAAACCCCTTTTCCTCGACGCTCGAACGCAAGAAGAGATAGTGCTTGACGTCGCGAAATATCCGTCGCTATGTACAGAAACCCAGAACCACATTGTGGAGAAATATCGACAGCTGCACCAGCGCGTCCGTGACGAAGGCTTGTTCAAGTGCAACTATTTTGCCTACGCGGTGGAATTTTCCCGCTATAGTATTCTATTTGCACTCTTTGTCTTCTTCCTTCGGCGCGGGTGGTATGTCCCTTCTGCATTCTGTCTCGGCTTCATGTGGCACCAGCTGGTTTTCACCGCCCATGATGCCGGGCATATGGGCATCACCCACAATTTTCATATCGACACTGTGATAGGAATCATAGTCGCGGATTTTATCGGCGGCCTCAGCCTCGGTTGGTGGAAGCGTAATCACAACGTTCACCATATTGTTACCAACTCACCCGAACACGATCCTGATATCGAACATATGCCCTTTTTCGCGGTCTCGCATCGTTTCTTCAGCAGCCTTCGCAGTTCGTATTATGATCGTATCATGGAGTACGACGTCTTTGCACGCTTCCTAGTTCGCTACCAGCCCTACCTTTACTATCCCATTTTGCTTCTTGGACGTTTCAATCTCTATCGACTCAGCTGGGAGTATCTATTGCGTCGTCAAGCTCCCAGGCGAGGTCCGGCCTGGTGGCATTTCTGGCTCGAAGTCGTTGGCCAGATCTTCTTCTGGACCTGGTTTGGGTACGGAGTGGTGTACCTCAATATTCCAGGTTGGCGCAATCGCCTTGTGTTCGTCCTTGTGAGCCACATGGTGCAAGCACCTCTACACGTCCAGATCACTCTCTCCCACTTCGCAATGTCGACCGCCGACCTGGGCGTACATGAGTCCTTTCCTCAAAAGATGCTTCGAACTACCATGGATGTCGACTGTCCTCCCTGGCTGGACTTTTTCCACGGCGGTCTTCAATTCCAGGCTATCCACCACTTGTATCCACGTATCCCCCGGCATAATCTCCGTCGGACGCAGGATTTGGTAAAGGATTTTTGCAAAGATGTGGGGATCCCTTATGCAATATTCACGTTTTATGATGGGAACAAGGAGGTTATCGGACGGTTGAGCGACGTTGCGAAACAGGCACGGATACTGGCAGAGTGCCAGAAGAGCGTCGCCCAGCAAGGCGTTTTTTCGGACCACCATCATCATCTTTAGCGGCGCGTCACGCCAGCTACGTTTTTCTGGGATGGTCCAGTCGATTCAACGAATTTTGACACCATTACTGTTTTATCTAGAGATCTTCCGGTGTTTGTACTTGTACTCCTTCTGTTTTCTGTTCTTATCCGGCATGCGAGTAATTCCGATTATTAATTCAAAGACATTCTGTACATAGAAACGTCCAATGTTGTCGTTTGTTCTTTAGGTCCTCCCATGCACGCTAATGGTAAACGAACTTTTCAGTTATACATTCCAAATACTGAAGTATCTCAGTAGTCACCCTTGGAACACAACCGATATCAATACAACTCCAAGAATATTTTCACGGGTTTCCAGGTCTATAAACCGCCTCTCGCAACCTTTTTTGCTCGTTGATCTTTTCTGTTGTGATTTGCTCGCGATGATTTATTCGCATCTTTCCTTCTCCTCGCAACGGCGGTATCGTGATCTTCCGAAGGACCAGCAACGTTTCCGCGTGCACCGCCCCGACCGCCACGCCCTCTACCTCTTCCTCCGCCTCGGCCACCACCGCGTTGTGTTCCGGTGTTGTCACGACCTCCACTAGCCTCCGCGTTCAAGCCATCGCCAGTGTCTTCTCCTTGCACGGGGGGTCTGCGGTAAGAGGTCGAAGGAAGATCAGGCTGATCACGATTTCCAAGTCCAGCGGAAAGCGCGTAATCACGTTCCACTCTCGCCATGCGCTTCGGATCACGGGACAGCATCACCGCCCATCCTTCAATGCCCTCGTCTGTCATACCTGTTTCTCTTCGAAGGGAAACTCGCTGTTGTGACCGACGAGTCGCCGCATCTCGCTTGAATGCATCTGGATTGGATTTGAATAACCTGAATAATACCGAGTCTGTATTTTCAAGTCCACCACGTATCCTTTGCGCTGCTTCGGCGTCCGCGTCGATTACTGCGCCTGGTGGCATTGAATCGACGGTTCCGCCAACGTCTGCCACGTCATAGGTATCATCACGTTCGTCGTCGTCGGAATCAAACGCTGCAAGAGCGGAAAGGATAGCGGCTTTATTGATCGAGTGCCCAGATCTATCCGCCAATATGTCATCAGCTGTCAAATCGACATTTGTGCGACCGAATTGTATCCTGGATGGAGAAACGGTTAAACGATCGAATTCATCGTCGTCAAAGACGTTCCTCCTGGTAAACGACGATGGTGGCGGAGGAGGTGTTGACCGAGGTGCGATATCTGGGGTAACGACTGGAATTTGAAGTTGATCTGAATGGTCAAGATCTTTCAAATGAGGAGGCAGGGAATCTTCCACCAGGTGTGAGACGACAGTTTCGACGTCGTCAGAATAGTAATCAAGCAGTTTAACCACGTATCCAGATCCAAAATCTGGGAAAAGGTCTTGGATCTGCGTCACAAGGGACATCCTATGAATGTGAAACTCATTGGCATCATGAGCCTCAGCCATGCGCTGCTTTCCCTTGCTTTCACTAGGCGGCCGTCGGCGGACGGGATGCATTCCACGACACGCTTTACGGTATGCCCGCAAGGAAGATAATAGATTCTCGGCACGCTTTTGTGGATTGGCAGAAAATAGCCGATCCATTCGTCTCAGCAAATTAGTACTGCAGATGATATCTGATAATAGATTCCGCTGATCATGGGAACTGGTTACATCGACCTTTGCGGAAGTTTTCAAATTGAAAAGCTGATCCAAAAGTAACGACACTGCTGGAGGAGACATGATGATCAGGGACGAGAGTGCCACATATACGTTTGCAACCATAGCATTCTGTAAGGCTTTGTCCTGTTGGTTTTGATATGCCTCAAACATAGTGTCAATATAATCAGTTCCCGTCATCAGAAGGTAGCCTGCTTCTGGAAGAGAAAGCGCCAACAGTGTGAGAGAATGTAAATCAGAAATTACATTCGTGCTCCCCTCCAGAATCCTTTGGGAGAGCTGTTGCATCAAAAGTGACTTGCCCTTCTCAATACTGAGGGTCAATGTTTTGGAGGTTCGTTGCCATACATCTCTCAGTAAAGCTTTAAGAGCGGAATTGCGATTATAGGCAAGACAAAAAGCCCCCAGAAGTTCCCAATCAAGAAAATCTTCCGACGCCTGTAGGAATAATCGTCGGACCAGGAGAAAACATAAGCGTCGTAAAGTGTTTGCCTTTGGCCCAACCAGTGAGGTGCGGGTGTTGAAATATGAAGAGAGGAATGATTTAGCTTGGGCATCTTTGGGAGCAAGTGTCTTAAAATCTCCCTCGGAAACCTTCAAGCGAAACTCGACGGAGGTAATCCAGGCATCTAAGCATGCCGCCCAATCCTCGCTTGGAATTCGCTCCTGGACACTCGGTGGAGGGATCGGGACAAGTGGGGGGAACTTGAGCACTGGCATAACAGCGTTGTGGCAAGGTGTGTGTGTATGCCTAACGACAGGAAGACTACTTGAAGAAAAGAGATAGGAGAATAAAGAGAAACAAGGAAAAAAGGAAAAAAGGAACCCTTCCGAACCGCCCTTCACCTTCTTCTGTAGCTGAGCAGTGAGAGAGGATGAGAAAAGCATCAAGACTCAAGCTTGATATTGGGGATCAGTCATCAGCCCGTACTAGTCCTGTTGCAGCTAGCGCAGGGCTTGCCAATGCCAAGAGTTCGCACCCCACAAATGCAATTCTGCCGAAATGAAAAGGCGAAACGTGAAAGACGACGACGACGAGCTCAATATTTCGACAACCGTTAATCTGCTCAAGCAAATATAGCCCGTCATCACCTTACCGAACAGCCAGTTCAGGTCTTGACCGGTACTTCGTTCCGCACAATCCAGCTGTATGGTTTTCCACATCTCGAGAACAATACGAATGTGCAATCGCTAACCGAGCTTCCCAGGTCACCATCGATCCGCAAAGATGTCTTACCAGAAGCCCGAGAAGGATTTCGGCGAAGGCCCAGTACGTCAAAGAAAACTGCTTTATACGTCCAGGAGTGCTAGCGACCGTATACACGATTGAGCATCGCATCCTGTTCTAACATCTCCAATCGCGTGCAGAAAACCCACAAGATCCGCATCACATTGACCTCCCGCAAGGTCGCTTCTCTCGAGAAGGTGTGCCAGGAGCTCATTGAGCGTGCGCGCTCCAAGTCTCTCCAAGTCAAGGGCCCCGTCAGACTTCCCACCAAGATCCTTCAAATCTCCACCCGCAAAACCCCCAACGGTGAGGGTAGCAAGACTTGGGATAAGTTTGAAATGCGAATTCACAAGCGATTGATCGAGTGAGTTTCCACTTCCTACTCTTTATCATCGTGCTCTTTGGTATCAGCATCTAACGGTGCCGATTGCAGCTTGAACGCCCCTACCGAGACGGTCAAGCAGATCATCGTCAACATTGAAGCTGGTGTCGAGGTTGAGGTTACCATTGCCGCATAAACGGTTAGGCAACGGATATATGATGATCAGGACACTACATACAAATTGCAATATCGAGTGCAATCATGAGTTCTGTTTTAATGGATGTTATAGTACAGCATATCTGTATTAGGATATCGAATTAAAAAGTTGAGCAGTATTGAATTACATCCTACTCTAGAGTCTCAATCAGAACACATGCGCTTGGATCCGCCATGTAACTTGCATGAAACAGCAGCACGGTGTACCTAATAATAAATATGTTCGATCATAACGATGTGACAAATTGGACTCATTCCAACAAGCCTTGCGATTCAAAATCTTAATCCCATGAGCCCTATGTAGAACTCCATTGACTCCGCCATAACTGTTTAATAGTCGCTCGAGAACGCCGCGCCACAAGTACCAAAAAACTGGCACCCCGATCAGCAAATGGTATCAGAAGTCGAAACTACACCACTCAGGCCTCGGCGGAACAGAAGGCATAATTCCGTTTTGAAAAGTGCCATGCGTTTTCAGATACTTATATGCCGCTTCAATCTCCGGTGTATACTCTTCAGGTTTGCCAACTGAGCTTTTAAACGATTCTGGGGCTGGAGGTCCTTGTGGAAAGTATATATGCACAAATGTTGTTGGATCGTCCGGATGTTGAAAGCACGGCTCGTTGTCAACGTACTTCGTCGGCTGGCCTTTCCATGATATAAGCTTATTGGTAACCGGGTCGCGCCGTGTTTCTCCTCCAAGTTTTGGCAGCGGGTTTAGCTTAGTATGGTCTTGTTTCATTCCAGACGCCGCAAGCGTAGCCAGTGCGGGTTGAGAGGCCACCTGAGATCCCAGTTGTGTTACTGGGGCTGGCGCTGCTGCACCAAATCCAGACGGTTGGCCGAAAGGAGTTGGCGCAGCGGGAGCTGCCGGTTGTGAGGGTTGGCCGAACGGATTAGCTACTTGCTGTGGCTGTCCGAACCCGGCTGCTGCGGGCATGCCAAACGGCGATTGGCCTTGGGCTTGACTTTGCAGCTGTCCAAATCCTTGTCCCTGATTGGGTAGTTGAGTAAAGGGGGACGGGCCGCTGGCCTGGTTGAACGGGTTTGGTTGTGCTGGAGCTTGTGATATGGGTTGACCGAATGGGGATGGTTTTACTGCCGACGGTTGGCCAAACGCCGGATTTGCCGCTCCTTGAGCGAGAGTAGAAGGCTGACCGAAGGCTGGCTGGCCAAATGGCGGTTGACCAAGCGCCGGATTCGCGGCTGCTGGTCCTGGGACAGAAGGCGCCCCAAAAGCTGGTTGACCAAATGCCGGCTTGCCAAAAGCCGACTGTTGCACTTGTTGCTGACCCAGCGCGGACGGCTGCCCAAATGCCGAAGCCGCACTTTGCGCAGGTTGAGAAAAAGGAGAGGGCTGGCCAGGTGCTGGTATCTGGCCTGTGCCTGTACTGGTGCCAAATGTGCCTTGTTGCCCAGGAACGGCCGGTGCCTTTCCCTCTATGACATCAAGTCGATTTGGATGGTGATTTGCACCGTCAATGACATACTTTATAGCTCCTTCGACATCATTTAAAATTGTTTGAATCTGAGCGTCGGTAGCTGTATAGAGATTGTTCGCCTCTTGTATAGCCTTTTGAACATCGCCGGCAGCTACGGCAGCATAATGCATAGCACGCATTTCCTCAAAACTTCGCTCCCTTTCGGGGCCACCGAAGAGCTGGACCGGTGCACACCTCCCCGGGCCGTAAGCCGAGAAGATCCATTCCGGTCGTCCCTGTCCAGGGGTAAGATCGTTCCTTATATCTTCGGGACTCAGAGCATATCTGTTGCTCATTTTAGAACAACATATGATAAAACTGTAGTCCCGAGAGACTCACTTTTTTCTGAGGTCCTCCTGACTTGCTGGTCGTGCAGCTAACCACATTGAAGTCAACATTGGACTCAATGACTTGCAAAGAATAGATCAAGCAATAAGCTGAGGGTATTTGCTTTGAAGCTAAATTCAGATTCACCTGGCATGTTTCTAGGTGCCCAAGGAGCAGACCAATGCAGAGACAGTGCAGAAGCACAAGAAACGGCAAGAAACGGCAAGATAAAAGATGAAGATAAAGACAACAAAGGCGGTTTGAAGACAGTTCCAGGGTTTGTCACGTCGTGCAGGTGTAGTGAGCTCGAGCGATTCCAGTACTCAAATTGCAGAACAAAGCCAGGGTCTTACCTGCGAGTCCTCCGCCTCCACCAGGTTGCAGAACACCAAAGCGATTGCCAGCAAAAGACCTACTTCCTGGGTGCTCATACTTGCATCGGTCTAGGTGAAGAAAGTCATTAAATCTGGGGTACAAATGAGGCAGGATTAGTGAACAGGGCAGCTTTTGCCTACCTCCAAATTTGCATCTGCCTTCTTGATAGAATTGACAAACAACCATCACTACAACCCAAAGCAGAATCAATATAAACAAGTATTATGAGAATAACATGGGAAGACTGGGTCTTTTCGACTTTAGTTGCTCCCCCGAACAGTGAGCTGATCGCCTGAGAAGTGAATTTTGGGTTACGCCAAGACCTGATATCACGGTTTAAAGAATATCCACAGAGCACCTCCAACAAGTTGCACTGTCGATTATACTATTCACCACACTTGAAATATCCTGATACCTGAGTATCAGCATCTCCCTCCATGATTCGCTTTCAGCACCTTTTTTATGCAGGCTTCTTTACACCTTTTGGATGAGTTACGGCCCACAGAGCACAAAGTAACCCATTAAGGCTATCCGTCAAATATGAAAAGGCGAAATATGTATATTTAGGGTAATTCGGTATGCAGTTCCCTCTAAAATACTCAGTGTCTCCCCTGCGCCATGTAGATACAGTTAAGGATTCACGCCATGTTCTCGGTACAATAAATCCTCATGACCACGAGCTCCCGGAACACCAAACTCCAAACATGCCAATGCTAACACAGAGAACGCTTTTAAGAGATGCTGGGGTTTAGACTTCTTTTCAAAATATCCCAGTCTAAGCCGTCGATTTTGTTACCACCCAGAGACTCTAGGTTTTCCATGTTGTCGAGGCGACCAGTTGCAACGCGTCGCATCATGACCGTGTCTTTTGCACCCGGAAGATTTTGTGCCCTTCCATGTAGCAAGCAATCTTCAAACCATTCCAATTCTGTTTTGGTAAAAGGCAAATCTACCAGCTCCATGGCCTTTTGTGCTCTAGCCTCGCCTCCTGGGATAGAGAGAACAGAGACAATCAACTGGTCGAGAAGTCCGTGCTGGGTGTCAGCAGGCTGTTTGCGAGTAAAGAAGAAAGCAGTATCAATCCCCCTTCGACACAGCACTGCAAAATAGGCATTCAAAACTTCGCGGGTGGCCAAGGGCGGGGAAACGGCGATATAGTACGCAACCGCTAGGCTGTCCAGTTTCGCAACTACCGAGAGAATGTAAAGAATCTCATCAGGAAAAGTGGGAATGAGGGAAGGTTCTGTGAGGTAGCCCAAAGCTCTCTGCAGGCCCCGAAAAAGTTAATCGAAGTGAATATGTTTCTGTCATTGACCCAAGACCAACCTGAAATTCCAATCGATCTAGATACCAGAGACCATCTATAAATACTTTATAATTCTGTGATAGAAAACATTGTTGTGCAAACCTAAGACTGCTGGATCCGTCGGCCGAATCCTCGCAGTCTTTAAGAAGGTAGTAAATGACAGATTGTTTGTGGTGACTTGGGGAGGTTGAAGCAAGTACTTCTCCGTGAAGCTTGTGGAGGGTTTCAATGGACTTCGGTGGATATAATCTTGGTACTGAAGTAACAATCAGTATCATAGTTATTGCAAAACAAAAAGACACGCGCATGTATCGCACCTGAATCAATCCCCAATGCTGTGAGAAGGCGATCAATGAAGAGAGTGTGTTGGAGCGCTTTCCGATTCGCAATAATTCGGCTGACAACTGAGGGGCTATATGGATGATCGGCTTTGAAATCGAAGGTTTCACCAAAGTTCTCCCAACGAGCCATCGTGAAGTTGCAGGAACTGGTATAGGCGGTTCAATCCAGGCACTTCCAACCTTTGCGAAGCTTCTCCAGTCCTTTGCGATGTGACGAACTGAGGAGATGGATGCTTTGTTGCCAAGACGCGAAATTAGTCATCCTGGTGCTCTCAGCTAGGTAAGTTACCAATACGTCAGAGCTCTGTAATGGACCAATGGTAAAATGGACCTTCGGGTTTTGCCGTATGGGTATCCATTGATACGGTAACGGACGCCACAGGGCGGCTTGAGCTTGCAACACAACTGGTTTGGGTTAAAGATAAACAGCCATCGCAACAACAAACCTTCACGTCGACATGGCGGGACCTTGACCGTCCGCATCAACGGCGCTATTCTCACAACAGACTATATACGACAATGTCATCAATATCTCAATCGCGTCCTACGAGGCGTGCATCTGCCAGGAAAAGATTGATCGTCCAAGAGAGCTCTGAGGATGAATTGCAATCGGGCCGAGCAACCCCTACGCTTTCTGCTCAGGAAGATGACGACGACAACGATGAAGAATTCACTCCGGTCCCAAAACGTACGACTGCACGGCGGACTTCCAGACGGCAAACTGCGCAAGATATCGTCGAAGCCTCCCAGGCCACCGTTCGCCCACCGCGGAAGACCCGACGAACTCAGACTGGGGAGAGTCTGGAAACGCCGCAAGCTTTCAGTGGAACCGAAGCGAGCGCCGTCAGTGTTGGGGATCCCGAATCCCCAACAAGAAGGTTAACTGCTTCGAGGTCGAGACGGAGCACGACTCATAGAAGTACTCGTACGTCTTTAGTCACTCCCACAATGGAGGTATCCTCTATTCCGACACCAGCACCCTCACAATCTCCAGAGCCTAGTTCGCGCCGGTCGCGTCGAAGTACTTCCCAGCAAATTGAGCCACCTCCATCCTCGGCAAGACATAGTATCACTCCAGCTCCCATCCACTCAGTGGAGACGGATCGACGATCGTCCCGTCGAAGCACCTCCCAACAGATCGAACCACGTCGGTCTCTAGCAAGACATAGCTTAACTCCAGCACCCATCGACTCAATGGAGATTGATAGCCGATCTTCTCGTCGGAGTATGTCCCAGCAATTTGAACCACCTCCGTTTTCAGCAAGACACCAGTCGGTAGAGAGCGATGGACGATCGTCCCGTGGAAGCATGACACCAGTAGCACCGCAAACACCCAAACCTCGGGTGACTCCGGCACCGGTGCAAACGACGGAGCACGATTCTACTTTGCTAAGAAGAGCTACAAGCCCTCTATCGGACGCAATACAACAGCCCACCGATCAGACGGCCTTGCACATAGCAGAGCAGTCTGAAACGTCTGGTGTTGAACCGATTAACCCCATGTCCACGCCATTGGATACCCCGATGGATATCTTAATGAAGTCTCGAGCAATACCGCAGCCTCCCGTAGAAGAGCCTTCGGGCCCGAAACCGCGGATGGTGATCACGCATCTGGTTTTGGTTAACTTCAAGAGTTACGCTGGTAGGCAGGTTGTTGGCCCTTTTCACGTTTCCTTTTCATCGGTGGTGGGTCCTAACGGCTCTGGAAAATCAAATGTCATTGACTCCTTGCTCTTCGTTTTTGGGTTCCGTGCCAGCAAGATGAGACAAGGCAAGATTTCCGCTCTCATCCACAACTCTGCTAATTTTCCGAACCTTCCCTTTTGCGAAGTTGAGGTGCATTTCCAAGAGGTCCTGGACCTCCCAGGAGGAGGCCAAGACATTATGCCGAACTCGCAGCTAGTCGTTTCTCGGAGAGCTTTCAAGAATAATACCAGCAAATATTATATGAACCGCAAGGAAGCTACCTTTACGACTGTCACTGATTTCCTACGAGCTCGCGGGATTGATCTGGACCACAAGCGATTCCTTATTTTACAGGGTGAGGTCGAGTCCATTGCTCAGATGAAACCCAAAGCGAACAATGACCACGACGATGGTCTTCTAGAGTACCTCGAAGACATAATCGGTACCTCAAAGTACAAAGTTCCCATCGAGGAGGCCGCAGCCGAAGTTGAATCGCTGAATGAGGTTTGCGTAGAGAAAAGCAGCCGTGTGCAACACGTCGAGAAGGAGAGATCTTCCCTCGAAGATAAGAAAAACAAGGCTTTGGCTTTTATCAAAGATGAAAATGAACTCGCAGAGAAGCAGTCTGCTCTCTATCAAATTTATATCGATGAGTGTGATGACAATACGCGGGTTACAGAGGAGGCTATCCTGCAGATGCAAGAATTGCTGAACCTCGAACTTGAAAAGCATCAGGGCAGCGAAGAAGGTATCAAGGAGCTCCAACGCAAGTTTAAACGAAGCACGAAAGAGTACGAGACGATGGAAAAACAAACACAGGCTATCACGAAGGAGATGTCGAAGTATGACAAAGAATCCGTCAAACTAGAAGAGAAACGAAAATTTTTGCAAAACAAGCGGAAGAAGCTGGAGAAGACGATGCAATCCAGTCGCTTGGCGGCTTCCGAATGCGCCAGTATGGTGGAAAAACATGGTGATGACGTTGAGAGGAAAACAACCGAAATCGCGTCGCTCGAGAAGGAGATGAAACACGAAGAAAAGGAGCTTGCATCTATCCGCGAGAGCTTGAAAGGCAAAACCCAAGGCCTTTCTGACCAGATTACCGCAAAGCAGAAGAGCCTGGAGCCATGGAACGAGAAAATCAATGAAAAGCAATCCGCGATGGCCGTGGCTCAAAGCGAGATGGATATCATTCATGAGAAAAGCAACGCAGGCACCGTTGCCTTGGAAGAAACCCAGGCTAAAGTTGTTTCGATTCAGGAGGGAGCTGCTGCCAAAGCTGAGGAGCTTGAGCAACGTCGCCTGGAATTGACCGAACTCGAAAATGAAGTCGCAGCTCTGACCGCTGAATTGAATCGTTTCTCGGACAAGGAACCCGAGTATCGTTTACGCCTGTCTAGCGCGCGACAAAAGGCAGAGGAAGCGCGTTCAAGCCTCGCAAGCACACAGAATCAAGGTAATGTGCTAGCAGGTTTAATGAGGCTGAAAGAGTCGGGTCGTATCGAAGGATTTCACGGACGACTTGGTAATCTGGGCACAATTGAGGAGAAGTTTGACGTTGCCATCTCTACTGCCTGTCCAGCCCTCGACAATCTCGTAGTGGATTCGGTAGAAGTTGGTCAGCAGTGCATCGAATATCTCCGCAAGAACAACCTTGGTCGAGCGAATTTCATCCTGCTTGACAGGCTGCCTCGCAGAGATATGTCACCCGTATATACTCCAGACAGTGTACCGCGGTTGTTCGACCTCGTCAAACCAGTTGACCAAAAGTTCAGTCCAGCTTTCTATAGCGTTATGCAGAATACCCTTGTTGCCAAAGACTTGGAACAAGCTAATAAGATTGCGTACGGCGCTCGAAGATGGAGAGTTGTCACACTTGATGGACAGCTAATTGATTTATCTGGTACGATGAGCGGAGGTGGAACCCGGGTCGCAAGGGGTGCCATGTCTTCGAAGAGAGTGGCCGAAGTCTCCAAGGATCAGGTAGCGAAACTCGATGCCGACCGTGACCATATGGAGAAAAGGTTCCAAGCTTTCCAAGAAAAACAACGTCAATTAGAAGCATCATTGAGAGCCAAAAAGGAAGAGGTCCCAAAGGTGAATACCGCTATCCAAAAGCTTCAGCTTGAAATTGAGAGCGCCGGGCGCAATCTTATAGACGCAAAACGTCGAGTGAAGGAACTTGTCGCGGAACATAAACCATCTACAACGGATGATGGTAGAGTCGTTGCACTTGGAAAACATATCGCCTCCTTAGAAGCAGAGATTGATCAACTGCGTACTGAAAAAGGCGGTGTGGAAGAAGAAATCCAAGCTCTGCAAGACAAGATCATGGAAATTGGTGGTGTGAGGCTTCGGGGCCAGAAAGCAAAGGTCGATGGACTTAAGGAACAGGTTTCACTTCTTACGGAAGAAGTGTCAAATGCCGAAGTTGCAAAATCCAAAAATGAGAAGCTTCGCATTAAAAATGAAAAATCGCGTGCCGATTCTGAAGGAGAACTCGAGCACTTGGCCGAGGAGCTTGACAAACTAACCCAGGAGACCACGGAGCAAGCTAATATAGTCGCGGAGATGAAAGCAAGGACTGAGGAGGCGCAAGAAGTAAGTAATAGCTCGAAGCACCGGAAATTCCAATTTGCTAATTCGCTCTAGGCTTTGGTCGCCAAAAAGGAAGAATTGGCAGCCCTGAAAGCCGAACTAGATGAGAAAACGGCCGAACTCAACGAGACCCGTGCCGTCGAGATAGAAATGCGGAACAAACTCGAAGAGAACCAGAAGATTTTGATCGAGAATCAGAAACGAGGTAGATATTGGGAAGACAAACTGTCAAAGCTCTCATTACAAAACATCACCGATCTTGGTGAGGAACAAGGTCCGGATCAGCTTCAAATATATACGAAAGACGAGATTTCGGGCATGAATAAAGAGTCCCTCAAAGCCGTGATAGCCGCGTTGGAGGAAAAGACTCAAAACGCTCAGGTGGACCTCTCGGTTCTAAGTGAATATAGACGTCGAGTAGCGGAGCATGAATCTCGCTCTGCTGATCTTGCGACCGCATTATCTGGTCGAGACAACGCTAAATCCCGTCTTGACACCCTTCGCTCTCTCCGACTAACAGGATTCATGGAGGGTTTTAGTACCATTTCTCTCCGTCTGAAAGAAATGTATCAAATGATAACAATGGGTGGCAATGCAGAACTCGAGCTTGTGGATTCTCTCGACCCGTTCTCCGAAGGGATTCTGTTTTCTGTTATGCCACCGAAGAAAAGCTGGAAAAACATCAGCAATCTATCTGGCGGCGAGAAAACATTATCCAGCCTTGCGCTTGTCTTTGCTTTGCATCACTACAAGCCGACTCCGTTGTACGTCATGGACGAAATTGACGCCGCTTTGGATTTTAGAAATGTAAGTATATCCCACGTACGCTTGAAGCTCTGCGATTTCGGTTGTCTAACGGTGCTTGATAGGTGTCTATTGTTGCCTCGTATATCAAAGAACGTACGAAAAATGCACAGTTTATTGTCATCTCTTTACGAAATAACATGGTAAGTCCATTTTATTAGCTATTTTCTGACTCCTAGAGCCAATTTTCCTGGTTGATATGTACTAATATTTGGCTCCTCGATGTACAGTTTGAACTCGCCTCTCGGCTTGTTGGTGTTTACAAAGTAAACCATATGACCAAAAGCGTCACTGTGGAGAATAAAGATTATATCGCAGACAGGGCTTGAAGACTGCAGTTGTCTCTACAATCCGTTCTTGATCGAATCCTTGGTGTTATTTCTACCCGGATACCTATTTCTTTCTTGAATTTATCATGAGTTAGCGGGTGGGCATCCCAGGTTTGTTAAGGTGGACGAGGTTGGCAAGGTTCGGCTTGAATGAAGATTTTGTGCCTCAAGAGTGACTTGCTTTGTTTATTCATGTATATTTTGGCTATCACTGGATGCTTTCTGGGATGATTTTTGGTAGACATGTTTTATGCTATGCTACGGTTAAAAAGAATTTCCCACTGTTTAGGTGTCTGCATCTACCTTTCCTGCCAAGTAGGAGCGGGCTAACTAGGCATTGCTCGAGGCTGAGATATCACAATCATAAGGCCAGACATGATTGTCATTATATTCTCCGAGGTTGACATGTTATGGAATTGTTATTCGAATCCAAGTACTCCGTACATGTCGTGATTAAGTATGAAATTTTCATAAGGTGTCATTAGTCATAAATTTTCAGCGATAGTAGTTTCCAAAACCAAAGACTTTTAGGAAACGTTGACTCTTGGGACGGATGCTAGATGACCGCAGGTTGTTACAAGGCCCCAAACTCCGGCAATCCAGCTGCAAGATCACCGAAGACAACATCCCAGTCTTCAAAAAACTAGAATCGAATGCTCGATTAGTCCGATTGAACGGCACGGCTGAAAGGGAGACGAAATCGTGGGGAGATACATACTGTAAAATCCACAGGGTCATTGGAAGAAGGAAAAATTCCATCGGAGGGGGGAGCGACGATTGTGGGTTCACCCGGCGGAAGGTTTTGGTGGCTCTAGTAACAGGTTAGTGGACTCGAGTTAGAACAGAGAGGAATTTTGTAAGAGCCATACCCAATTCTTTTCAACTACATCCTGCTTTGGTCTACCCATATGTTTCGCCAGGGTGTTATAGCATAACGTGGTCATTCGATCCACACCTTCTTTTCGGTATGCATCGCTTGTCTCTGGCCATAGTTTGCCCTTGACCATGGATATTGTGACGCAGAGGAGAAAATATTCGCGCATCCCTTTTTGTATGGCGGTAAACTTTTCCTCCCACCACGGCAGGACGCGTTCTGCCAGCGATACCAAAGACCGAGTCAGGTCTGGAAGAACCTGCCGGACAACAGGGGAGCCTGTAAGTGATATTAGAATGGAGATCTAAGAAGAGGCAAACAAGCATAAGGTGGATCTCAGCTCACCGACACCGCTATCAGACGTATACAAATAATGACAAATAGTCACCGCAGCCTGCATGATAACTTCGCTCAAGGTGAACCACGCCTGTCTACCAAGTCGGTCAAGTAGGACTTGTTCGTGGCAGATGATGGACATGGCGATATCGAGTCGAGTTCGGGATGAGTGCGCGAAAATACCCTTTTCCGACTCTCCCAAAATACAACACGAATGCAGTGAAAGCTGACTACGCTGAAGTTGTACTTGAAGCAGCGTTCGCCATAGCAGTAGCCTTTGGCCGGTATCGCCACCTGCATTACTCGGTTTCTTCCATTCTGGAACTCTTGAAAGTTGCTGAGAAATAGCCTCGTCGAGCTCTAAAAGCTGAACAGACGATATAGAGAGGCGTGGAGAATTGATAAGCGCGCAAATATGTAGTCGTAAACTCAGAGATCTAGCCGCCACGACTTGGAAAGAGGAGTCTGTAGGGATGCTCAAAGGTTTTTGGATTGGGAACTCCGTGGTGGTCTCCTGAATATCATCGTCATTGATGTTCAATGGAGGCAGGCAATCGTAGTCTGCGTGCTGGACTGTCGGCGGCATGCCACGGTCTAATGAGGCCTGCAGATCAAGCTCCAGTATTGTCGCCCATACTCTTCGTCGCATTTCCCTATTGAAAATGGATATTCGGACATCCGATGGCGGCTCGCGATGGAACCCGGCAGACATTGCCAGTTTCACAAAGTTGCCCGTAGCAGCCCACGCTTGGTTTCTTTGCGAATAATTCAACTCTCGGGCTTGAACCAAAAGGCACCGAACTTGTAAGGTAGTGATGTTCGGTCGCTTAATTCCAGAATGTTGAAGCCAAGTATCAGCCCAGCGGATCCAATTTGAAACAGTGCTTGGAGTTATGCTTCCGTCAGCTTGAGCGTTCCATACTATTGCTAGTATGAGGAAGATCTGTGCGATGAAAAAGGGTGGAACGGACTGAGGCCGGTCCTTGACGAGCTGTAGGTGTCTATCAAACGTTGGTCTATGGAAAAGGCGTTTCACGCTGCCGACGGTGTTGAAGTAAACATCCACACAGCTTCCTATGACTTGCCATGACGGGAGAAGACCACTTAGGTAGATGCTATCAAGGGCCAGTTCCCCGGGCAGCGTAGATTTTTGGGCCCGGCCTTCCTTGAGTTTCGACAGGTCCCGTAGGAACCCTGCAAGAACAGGGTGCTCATGCTTTAGCCGGTGAAGATACTGTTTCAATTCGGGAAACTAGGCAGCTTTTATTAATGTCTGCCTTTTTGAATTAGCATCTCAGGGCATTTTCTCACCTCTGGATATAAGCTGTAAACATTACTACAGCCATGGAAACGGGTCTTATTTTCCCTGCCATGAAGGCTGGTGCTACTTATGATGGCGGGCGTAGTGGATTGCTTGGAGATAGCGTGGTCGTCGGTATCGGCACTCTGGAAGTTGACCCTGGGGGAAGACGCTCCGGACTCATGCACAGGGCCGGAATAAGCCGACTGCTGCTGAGCCAGGCACTGGACTAGATATTCGAGAGTCTTCAGTTTGCGGTCCTCCCCGTGGCCAGTTTCCGGCCCGGAAAGAGACTGCTCGAGATGCTGCTGCGCCGAAGCGTCGTCGTCGGCGTGGAATGCCGGTGGGCGGTTTTCGTACGTGCACCTCTCGGGCCAGGGCGTCTTCAGGCACCTCTCGCAGGACGGATGGCCGAAATCACATTTGACCTTCCTGTTGCGACACTGCAAACAGGCCAACGTTCTCCGCTTTCTCTTCTTCCGAGGCAGGTCGGAGCCGCCATCGTGACACTCTTTGACTTCTGGTTCATCTGCCATGCTGCTCATCGACTGTCGATGGTTGCAAACCGATTACTCCGCGGTGAGAGATGGAGGGAGAGGGAATCGACACGGCCGGCTGCACATAAATAATGCTGTTGTCCGGTAAGTCCGGGATGGCCGACGGGGCTTCGGCCGTAGCGAGTGGTGACACTGAGAACGCCGAGATCAGCCGCTGATGTCGTCAGCATTGACTCTCGGAGTTTCTCAACAAAACAGCCAGCAGAATCTCTCTTTGATGGATTCGCACTCGGAGTATTCTGCGGGCATTCCGCAGGGACCACCGAGGGTTGCGCGCAGTGAAGCTGATGCCATCGGAGGTAACGGTGAATGAGTTTCAGGCTGAAAGCACCCCTTTTGTTAATGTGATTGGTCTTTTTCACTCGTCAAAACCAGCCACGAGCACTTTCACGGATTATAAGAGCTGCTATCCCGATGTTTACCCAGTTCTCTACACTAGACGCATTCTAGCTTGCTTAAACATGTTCAATTCATTTGTTTCTCGCGCGAAGTCTGTCTGGGGAGCCAAGGGGGAGGGTGACTACATATTTCCCGTAGTAGACCCGAAATCTGACGGGCCAGACTGCACCAAGGACTGTGCAGATTGCACGATAAAATACCCTTCTCGCTTCAAGACCGAGACTCAGCGACAGCTATATGGCAAGGTCAAACCATTCGCTACCCACCTCCTTGTGGGAACCGGCAAGTCAGACTGGGTGTCAAAGGTCGAGAATGTCAAGGGAAGCTTGATGGAAGCCTTTGCAAATACCTCGCGTCAGACAGAACAAGGCGTTCGTATTCACCTTGCCCCAACTAGAATGCAAGAAAAGCGATCAGGCTAACCCGTGATTTGCTGCAGCGTATCATGGTCTCTGCATCAAACATATCAACCTCCCAATCCGAAACCGACCTTGAAGTTCGCAATTCCGAAGATGAGACGACCGTCCTGATCCTACCATCCTTTACGTTTGTCGATAGAGTAAGAGTTGCGGATATCCAGGAGCTCAAAGACCGTTTCATGGAAGGTTCACCGGCAATGGATGAGAAGCAGAATGGGGCTGGCACAGGTCACCGTTTGATATCACGACCTTGTCCACGAGATTACGTTGTTTTGCTTTGTTCTCACCGAACCAGAGATGCAAGATGCGGAATATCAGCACCACTTATAAAACGCGAATTGGAACGTCACCTGCGGCCCCTGGGGCTCTACCGCGATGAGAGTGACGACCGTCCCGGCGGAGTCAGTGTCTACTTTGTCTCACACGTCGGTGGCCACAAGTTCTCCGCAAATGTCCTTATTTACCGAAAGGAAGAAGAGCAGCTGGTATGGCTTGCACGAGTACGACCGGAGCATTGCGAAGGGATCGTCAAGCACACCATTCTGAAGGGAAAAGTAGTTCATCCGGATTTCCAGCTCAGAGGAGGATTTGATAGGAAGCGTTGCTTGACGAGTTGGTAAAATTTCTGTATTTAGCGACGCTCTTGTATATGATAGCATGGAGTACGGAGTATGCCTGGATCCTGGAGGCGGCGATCAACACAAATAGAACACGGCGATGTAATTCTCGGGGCTGTCGATTACACAGTATGGATGGAATGAGGATAAATCAATAGAATAACACTTTTCAACAGCCAAATTTACATTCAAGATTCAAGATTGACGTCATTGTTGTCGACGCGTCAGAAGAGACGCGCCCACGCGTCTAGTCCACTTCGATGAACAACCAAACGCAAAAGCACTCGGCGTAGAATGCGATTCAGCTACAATTAGATGTCGCCAGTCTTTCTTAAATCGGTGTTTCTGATGCAATGATGGCCACATCTACTGACTCGCCCATCGAGCAGCAACTATCTTCCCTCCGCGGTGAATTAAAAGAGTGGGAAAAGGTATTCTCGGATGCAAACGGGGGTCGAAAAGCTGCCCGTGAAGATATTAAAAAGGATCCGGTTATAGGTAGTGATCTGCTTCTCAAGATGACGCTGCTCGCGTTTGTTTTCAAATTCTCACATACTGAAGTTTGAATTGGACAGCTGCAAAGTACAAGATTTATTCACGCTTGCGATCTAAACAGTCGTCCTCTCTTACCGAAAGCATCACCGACAACCACGGCACAATTTCCCCAGTCCACTCCCAGAAGAAACGCGCATACCCATTTCCCGATGTTGCAGAGAGAATTGAGAATCACACCTTTGCTACTCCCCGCAAAACCGCAAAATATGCGTCAGGCCCTCAACATCCTTTCCAGCTAGATCCATACGAATCACCTTCGAACATCAAGCATTTACTTAGCCCTGTTCCTCTCCGCGCAGCCATCGGCCCTACTCCTCAACGCAATGGCAAGGTACTGGGGCTCTTCGACTTACTCTCGCCGTCTACCCAAAATGCGGACACGCCGTCGTCGAAGAAAACATTCAGTCCCACAAAAGCGGCACATACGCCCTCCCGTACTAGAGGATTGGTAACTCCCAGTCGAGGCTACGGCTCCGGCGCTTGTCCACGGAGATACTCCTTGACACCGGTCTCATCGGCAAAGAAATTCTACCTTTCGAATTTCTTCGCAACTCCAACCACCATGCGATACGCTACCATTATCGAGGCACCCGAGGACGCAGAGGAAGATGACATTGCCCTTCCTCTGCAGTCAAGTCCGGTGCGAAAAACTGAAGACAGAGAGCTAGAAACCCCATCCTTTCTACGGCGGCGAAACGTGCTCTTTTCCCGCCCAACGAACCGGGGCCAAACTAACAACCCCAATGGCGCGAGTCCCATCGCTTTGCGAATGCCGCAGAAAGTTGTAGGCAAAGGCCTCAGCCAACTCGTTCAGGGACTGCGCGACCTAGAAGAGGAATTGATCCAAGACGATCTGGACGCACTCCGGGAAGCTGAAGCAGCCGAGACCGAGCCAAACCAGAATCCCGTCGGAGATAGCCAGCCCATCGAAGGCAACTTGGACTACCCGAACCCAGTCGATAATACTCCCTCCAAAGCTCAACGATACTGGAAGAAAAAGGGCCAGAAGAGAACTACAAAACTGGTTTGTATGCGTCCCGTGCGCGCGAAGCCGCAGCGGGTCTCGGAGCCTGTGATCTTTGAAGACGCTAGTGAGGATGATGAGCTCGCCGCCGGGGCTGAATCGCGAATCCCCGTTTCCGCTGGCGGAAGCAATGAGGATGGCGCAGATGCGAGCAATGCGGGTTCCAAAGAGAAGCGCCAACCTGAACAGAAAAAACAAGGCGGAAACAAATTGGTCCAAAAGGCGCGGAAGATCAAGGCCGCGGCGCATGCCAACTACAGAGCACTGAAGATCCGAAGTAAGAATGGCAGTGGTAAAGGGCGATTTGGCCGCAGGAGGTAATATCTTCTTGGGTCTCTGGAGCGGAGCGTAGGTTTCCCATCTTGACTGGCCGCAAGAATAGAAACGGACGCTGTAAGAATCATGAGTTTACGAAATTAATCTTCTGAATTTTGGAGTGGATGGGAAACAGTCATTAGTCTTCACTATAAAAAATATTTCTAGCATATTTCTTACAAAGTCACACTGAACGCAATGTCAGATGAAGTTATAGCAGCTGGTGTCATCAATCAGGCTGATATAACCGCCTGGCACGCTCAATTCTTCTCGCTTGAGCAAGACCTGACGGATGATGTCTCACCGGGGTTTTCCGTATGCCTCGCGACCTGTTCCTCCGGCTTGTATCATTGTCTGCGGAAGAGCGATTCCTGTCAGTCCGATGAGTTTCAGACTGTCCACGGTGGATAGTTGGCGGAGTAAGTTCTGCACGCTCATCATACTGCACAGCTCTATCCCAATCGTGTAAGGAATTAAAGGGGCTGCGCAGCCACGCTTGCAGCTCATGCAGAAACAATCGTGCGTTCTCTCTTCCAATGAATTCTTGCAATAATTCCTCCGCTTGTCCACCGCTTCCTTTGATATCTACTGTACGCAGGATCGCGATGATATATTCCAACAAAAATTCCGCATTACGGGCGCGCCGAGTTCTTACGGCATCGTCCCCGTTCTGCTGCTGTTCTCGGCCCTGCACATCTTGGCTATCCGGATCGAGGAACGTAAAGACTTGTAGTTCCCTCCGTATCCATTTCCTCGCACGAGACACGAGGTTTTCGTCCCTATTAAATAACTGTGGGGTGAGCTCACGGTACTGCGATAGTCGATTCGACCCCACGCGTTGAGAGTATAATTGTTGTCGATATATATTGCGTCGGCGCACGAGAGGATCGTCAGAGTGTGGAGAAGGATGTCTTGTGAAAGGACCTCGCCTGCCCGGGGGAGAATCCAGACGCAATCTCGGACGACCCGAACGATGCCGTGCTGCAGAAGTACGAGGATTGGCGTCGGCTCTCTCGGAGGGAGAAGGGAGACAGAATAATTCCGGCCCTTTAGGTGACTTGAAGTTGTACTTCACTCCGGTGACTTCAGCCTGGCCTATGAGATTCAAGATTAGCAAGCATTGCCTTCCGCAGGTAGCAAGGGATCATACTCACACAGCGGACAGACGTGCCGTTGCTGCAGCCAGCTCACAAGGCAGAGAAAATCGAAGTTCCCATGTTTGCAAGGTATTGCGACTCCGACCTCCTGGACCTGCTCTAGACATATCACGCAAGGGTTTGCATTCTCGATGGCGCCGTCGCAGGCCACCTCATCGAGAGTTTTTTGCAAAACTTCTCCTTGCAAATCTACATTGCATGCCATGGACATCCCAGGTCGCGGAGGCATCGTGAAGCAGCAAGCGGGAAGAACAGCGGGAGTCTGAAGCTAGTCCCAGAACGGAACTTTGCCCCTCCGGCGCCGACGGGGTGGATTACATAATACAAACCTGAATTTTGATAAGACGAGTCGCGACCCACGAAGACTCCCTCTGCGCATCTTGAATTGCTTCGTTGACTGGTCTTACTGCTGCAAGGCCGTCTCTGGATCATGTAGTGTGATGATCCGGTCTGGAAAACGATTGATCTCTGCTCGCGCGGCTCTGTATTCCAAAATGGCACCTCCCCTGCTCAACTCCTCGAGTTCTTTCGATGCGAAACGATCAGCAACATATAGCACCACGGCGCTGAAGAGGTGGTCTTGCTCGAACAATAATAGAGATCTACCAGGTGTGTATTCCGCTGCTATGGTGTCTATTACAACAGCACTGACCCTGAGAATATAGCTGTTTCCGACATTAAGGCTATCCATGTCTATGACTTTGACAATACCTGTGAGTAGAGCTATTCATGAGATCGCTGATACAAATACAATTGGCTAACGGATTACGACAGTGTTCAACAGTCCTCTCCCAAACCCACAACTCTGGAATGGCCCTACAATTGGCTTCCTTCAAGCCTACGAATCCTTTGCGAATGGCGGCTGGTGGCATGACCCGAACATTCTTGCATCTACCGGTCAAGGCATCGGAATTGAGGAATCTTTAGCTTGGAAAGGGTGGTGGAATGAACAGGTGGTATGATTTGCATCAGACATACTATTGACCGCCAGCTTGCTGATGTTTTTAAAGGTTGAACTGGTCGAACTAAGCATGCAGCAAAAGGATGTCCTCACAGTACTACTTACCGGGCGCGCAGAGAGTGCCTTTGCGGAGATCGTAAAGCGAATTGTGAAAAGCCGGGGCTTGGAGTTCGATATCGTCTGTTTAAAGCCAGAGATTGGGCCCAACAGCCAGCGCTTTTCTAGTACAATTAATTTCAAACAGATTTTCCTTGAGGATATGATATTCACATACAAGCATGCCGATGAGATCAAGGTATATGAGGATCGCATCAGACAGTAAGTGTACGCCCTATAAAAAACACAAGCAAAGTTCTGATCATTTCCAGTGTCAAAGGGTTCCGGGACTTTTTCGAGCAGTTCAATTCCCAATTCCTCGCCCCGAATTCGCACCCCATCCGGAAATCCATCACAGCAGAAGTCATCCATGTCGTCGAGGGAACGAAATATCTGTCGCCTGTTACGGAAGCTGCCGAAGTACAACGCATGATAAATTCTCACAATTCGATTGTGATGGCAACTTCAGGGAACGTAACCAAATCGCCGTATGGACGCCTTCGGATTCATCGTGTGATCTTCTATACCGGTTATATGCTGTCGAATGCTGACTCAGAGCGACTGGTAAAATACCTCACCCTGCCTATGCTTCCAAGTGGCCTTATCGAATCGGGAGATGTTAAACTGATGGCCAATACCATTTTAATCACGCCCCGCGCCGCGCCAAAGGTGGTTCTTAACAGGGTTGGTGGGATCGGCAAGGTTGTCCGGTGGCGAGTCACGGATACGGCTGTATTTGAAAACAAGTTATGGGCTGCAAGAGTAGCTCCGCTATCAGACTCGGAGGATATTTACACTGAAAATCTTTATCCCGTGATCGTCCTCGCCTTGAGAAAAGGTGCTCGACCGATTGACGTGGGAAGGATTCGGAACTGGAACCCCGTCTCCCAAGAGAATGCGCTGGTCTTCGACGCCGCCGTGGGAGAGAAGTTGGTTTTGCGAGTAGGAGAAGAACATGCACACGACGGCGAGCCCGATGGCCCAAATGCAGGACGGCCATTCAAGCGCAGACACAAATATGACACGCGGGATAATGAAGACGTACCTTCGTACCAAAAGGAGAACCATCGTGAACCTGGACGCCCGCGTGGTGGTTACAACGATTATCCTCGGTCTCGCCCTGGTGACGACAGGCCACCGCGACATTACCACGACGATGAGTCACGGCGCGGCCCGCCACCAGGCTACCGTGGAGGCGGCCGCGGGCGCGCAGGCCGTGGAGGTAGAGGTGGTGGACGAGGACGGGGCCGTCCGCCCGGTAATCGAGACGGCGGCGGTGGAGGTGGTGGTGGTGGTGGCGGCGGTGGCTATGGTGGCTACCGATCTTTGGATGATTATCCGCCTGGCAGAGGCGGTTTCGAAGGGACAAAGGACGATAGAGGAGGGCCGGGGAGTGGGAACCCGGTCATGAACTATTGACGGCCATTCTTTATCCTTGATTTTCTTTTTTTTTTATTCTTGATGCATACCGATATATCCCTATTGTTGCTCCATAGTATGGCGTTGTATCATGTGAGAAAAAACGACTACCTGCGGCGAACGGCGTTTGTTGGCGAGCTATCATTGTCGTTTCAGGCTCTCTCGGTGGTCCCTAGGATGGCGCGCAGACGGTCAGAAGGGTTCAATGGGCGCATAACATCCTGAACCAGAGATGGGATTTGTGCTTGCATCTTTTTGTTTCTGATTCTATGTACATACAGTAAGCTGAGAGCTGTTCCTTGCCTTGGCCATTCTAAACGACCATTCACAATAGTCCAGTTATTGTTGATCAAGTACGTTTCTTTACATATCCCTAGCAATAGTAATATCAGGAGACACCACACCATTTCAAATTCAACCCAGTTTTCCATCCAGATGCTATTAACCCCATCTTTATAGTATGAGAACATTTCTTGAGAAAAAGAACAAAACATGAAGAAAAAATGTCCCGTCCCAAACCCCTTAAGACGTAAAGACATGATAGACATGAAACGTAATGATCAATGCATAAAATCCCGGCAATCCGCCCCATCAACCCGTCCACCCATCAGGAAAGAATCCTTATATCATCAATCGTCCGTCAATTTCGTCAGCAGACTGATACTCAAGATCATTGCCAGCAACCCAATCGTGGCAACAACAAGCAATCCGAATCCGAACCAGCCTAATATCATCGCCGACGTGCCTACCCCGCTTTTAACGCTTCCGTTCCCCAAGTCCTGGGCTACTGTGCTCGCCGCTACAGACGCCGTATGCTGCCAAAGCACAGAAACCAGTATGAAGACGGAGGCCACGAATATAAGTGAGAGGGCGACTTGCGAAACGGCACGCGATGGAAATTGTCTGACTTCCTGTTCGGAGCCCTCGGCCGAGAGTTCTTCGTGCCAGCCAGGAAAGGTACCTAGGATAAGGAAACAGACAAAGGCGAAGATAATTGCGACAATTCTGCAGGAACCCAATGCACGTCAGCCACCTTTTCTGGGAAAGGAGCAGAACTGAAAGAGGGAACACTTACATGAGATAAGGAAAAACAACAGCATCTTTGAATGTCGACGCGACCCATACGAGATTCAAAGGGTCATCTTCGGCCCGTAGAATGCCAGCCAATGCAGTAGCATTCGCGTTGCAGATAAATGACCCACCACCTCGTTGGACACAAATGCCAAAATAGCCGACGCGAACTTCGATCTGAGCGTTGCCGACGATGTTTGCAATTGCAGAAGCCGTTTGTGATGAGACTTGTGCCGTGTCTTGGAAAGGGGGATATTTTTCGTAGAATAACGATATCAGGAAGATAGTTGGTATCTGAGGTGAGGATGAAGAGCATCCTGCTAATAAAAGTGCTATATTGACGAGATGTGGTCAGCAGAAAGCCCGAGAGCGTATAGTACGGAGATTCACCCACAGAGAAGAATGATGGCGAGAGCAATGAAGACCATAAGCACATGATGATAGCCTATTAGCGTTACATACTCTAACAGTCAAGTGTCAGCGATGTATTTTGAAAAGCCGTGGATTTCCTCCAGTCAAAAAGATGCTAGAAAGGGGCGAACATACGGCGCAAATTACTTATAAACCGCATTTCCTTCATTGTGACGGTGTGAGAAAGCCCTCTTTTCCGGAGTCCCTCCTACTAATCTTTGCTCACTTCTCGGTGCCCCCGAGAAGGAGCGTTGTAAGGTACCACTCCAACGATGGCGTTCGGTGGCTCAGAGAGCTCCAAGGCGTCTGTTCCCAACGCGGATATATATCTTCACGACGACGATTGCGGCTTGGAGGAGTTCAGGCTGTGTGGCCGTGATTGATTTGAGCGTAGAGAAAGCGTGTAATAAGGCTTCGTTGTCCGATCCAAAGATACCGATATATGTTCACCTGCACCAATGTTTAACAAAGAAGTCAGATCCTTTTGAATGGCAGTGTGAGAGTGATTCAAGAGCACGAGGCGGGAGCATGAGCAGTGCTTCGAGGGTAAAAAAAGATGATCAAAGTCAAGTAATGACAGGGAATGAATTCAGGTTCAGCTCATAAGAACCTCCGTCTCTTGCAAAGTCCCGAAAGAGATACAACGACTGCAAGATGCCAACTGAAACGAATGACCAATCTCACGAAGAAGAGACTCGCGGCATTGACAGCTTCGTTCTGTCGGCACAAGAAGATGACCAGATCAGGTTTCACGACTGGTGGCTGGATCGATGGGATAACGCCCAACATGAGTGTGGCTGGGCCAACGAGGCACCTCCTTTGTTTACATTCTGCCGATACGCCGCGTTACCGGGGCAACCACGGTCACCGCCTTGGCAGAAAACACTAATTGGATTTATAGTTTGACATGGTGGCACACGTACCTGCAGACGCTAGACTGTTCTGGGCTAGTCGGTGCAGATGACCTCGGGGAGCTTCTGATCTGACAGTTTGACGACGAAGACGACAACTCAACTATGACGCTGCTTGACTTCACTTCCACAACATCCATATAGCATCCGATGATCCTTCATTAATGAAATATCTATTTTGCAGTTCTCTGTCACGTCATCATCCAAACAACCAATTCTAACCAGCAGCAAGTCATGTTGCAAAAAACCACATTTCTCTCCTGAACACCACACTCAACTTAACAGCAGACCAATGCTTTGAAAAGAAGCTAGGCAAAAAAAAATAAAAGAACTGATATCATCAAAAGCCCTACGAGGCGGAGGGAATACATAAACATATACAGCTTCAGAAGAATAAAGATGGAAGAGGGGATCTCAGCCACAACGACCCTCAGTTCGGGGTAAATTCGAACTTTTTCAGATCCAAGCAGTTAGATGACTGAAGTCTACCGGCATTCGACCCGTCGTCGCTATCGTCCGTGTCTGGAATGATCAAGTCTTCACTTCCTTTCGGTGGAGATATTTGCGCCGTATTCGAGTTGGATGCGGAGTAGTCCGAATCATATCCACGCTGATCTAGTTCATCGTTGACCGATCTTGTTTTCAGAAAGTTCATAGACTTTGATCTTCCCAAGGCTGACTGTTGCAGCCGTTGGAGGGGAGTCATTCTGGAATGGTGTGGTTGTTTATTGAGTTGGGTGTATGTTTGCGTGTCTGCATCAATCTGTGGAATGGGTGTCTTGTTTTCACGGGCCACAGGTCCCTCCACCAAGTGGGAATCTCCAACATATGCAAACTTGGATTTGAGATGCAGTTGGCTTAGTCCATTATCCTCTCCTTGCGCTGATAGATTTCGATCGCATTCGGGTTTAGGGTGGTTGCTGTCAAAGGTATGTGATACACTGGAGTGAGTGGTCGGATTCTCCCCAAATACACTCGAAGATGGTTGCCCATCTCCAACGTCTGGGATCGAGTCAACTGCGAGGTCACTGTTGCTTTTTTGGCACGATGCGGTAGCGTGGAGCTCGCGCATGATCCCTTCCACACTGTCATCGGAAAAAACCCCAAAATCGGCTTTCCTCGCCTTCTTGAATTTGGCCTTTTTATGGCCATCTTTCTGTGGGGCAACTCCACCGGCTGCAAAAAAACGGCTGCGCTCTCCTCCCATGAGAGGATCCGGTTGGTTTTCGGCGGCGTCGGAGCAAAGACGCTGCCTCTTCACAGGTAATGGTCGAGCTAAAGTTGCAGCGCGTGATAGAAACACTGCCCTACTTGCTTTTGTCACCTGTGGAAGTGGTTGGGAGGCAGAAACAGATCTTGAGGCGCTCGGTGGCGTTGGAGCTTCCCTGGCAGACCATGAACGTCGACTGTTTTGCGCGAGGAAAGCTTGCTGACTTGGAGATGGTGTTAGGCTGTTAGGATCTAATTCGCCCAGTGGAACACGCTTAGGTGTGAAAAAAGTGCTTATGGGTTTATTTTGTCCCTTCCCTTCAGAGGAAGGAAGCGTTCGTCGCCGCATATGCCCCATCCTAGCTCTCTCTGGGTATGATGGCTGGATATGTATGAGCTCTTTCGTGATGGGATCCAAATCACCACACGCGATCCCGATAGCCACATCGGGTTCAATATCGGCACCGATGAATGTCAATTCTTCCTGGTGGCCGTTTGTGAGCGGATTGAGCGTAACTAGCCTTTGAGCTCGAGGGCAAAAGACCCGCTGATGCAGGAATGTGAGCTCAGCTCGCCTGAACTCCTCCAAATAGTTCGGAGGCACCCGGTTTTGCCCTTCGAATTGTACCATTTTGACGACCCTCTCGACAGTCTTATACTTCCTTAGGTTCCGGTATGCGGTTTTCAGCCCGACTCTCGGAATATTGGGTAGATAATCGCAGCCGCTGAGAATGCACATTTGACGAAAATTCTCGTCCGTCCATCCCGCAAGGCTAACATCTCGACACGCCGAAAATTGAGTCCGATCGATCTCAATGCAATCTCCGTGCTTATCCAGTTTGGAAATGAGTATTTTTGCGCCAAACACTAGCATATCCGAGTCCTCCGAGACTATCCCGTTGATTATCCCCTCTTTTTCAAGATAGACCAACTCCGCATCCGCCTCATACGGCGCAACAACGTACTGCACGTCCAGCTTCTTCAGCTCTTCAATGAGTATCCGAGCCATGTACGGGGTAACATCGATTGCTTTTTGCAGTTCTTGCTGGGCTTGGGAGGTACGGCCGGTTCGATAAAGCTCCAGACCCAAAGCTTTACTTTCTTCACGCCGAGCTGCTCTCGATTCCTCTGTCGAATCTTTACTCGGCAGTCTTCCACCATCGAAAACGAGGTACGGAGTTACGCCGTAGTAGAGAAGCATTCGGACCCTGTGCATCGCGAAATCGACATATCTAACCATATATTAACAAAGCAGGTCTTCGATCTATATTGAATGTTTGGCACTCGGAGCATACTTGGTCGTTGGGCGTTCAAGGGCCAAATCAAGGCCAAACGCAACGCTCCCTCGATGAAGCCATCCATAGGCATCGATTCCTAGGGTTTGGCCTTTGTACTTTTTGATATTGCACGGCTTCTGAATGGATTTCAGAAGGGTGTGTAGGCCTAGGCAGTGTGTCAAATGTATGGACCGGCTATTGATGGCGTTTGGTCATACCTGCGATGCCCATGCTGGCGATATATACTCGACTCCTCCAATGTTTACCTTTCAAGTCCACGGCACATGGGCAAAGACTATGCAGCTCGGGCCTGCAATATTAGGCCATATTTAGAAAATCAAAAACAATGCAAATAAAGAGCAAAACACACACTCTCTACAGCAAAGCAAGTAAGAAGGACTGAAGAAGTAACCGCTGCATTTCGGGGGGAATGAACGACTTGCAATCTTCAAGTGCAACGCGTGCCTGTCAAGGTACACACGCGACTGCCAATCAGCGCCGCATCCGATGTGGCTAGTGAATCTTATGTAAGCTATTATCTTATCTTATCTTCACCGCCCCTTTCTGCCGCCAATCTCGACCCATCCGAAATTTCTATCAACCAAACAGAACGCGGAACAATCCTGCGAGATTGACTGCTGTCAGGAAAAAGGTGAAGCCAAGAAGAAATCAAGAAACCATGCCGAAGAATTTACAAAAGGTTCAAAAGCAAATCTCGAGAAAGAGAGGCGCACTGGACGCCCTCCATACCAACAGCAGAGACTCGAAACGGCTTCGACGTGCAAGCGCGAGAGAAGGGAAGCTTGCCCGCGCTGCTGTGGAGCATGTCAAAGGAAGGCAGATATTCCGTAAGTTTGCCCTCTGCGGCGGCATAGTTGTGGTTCGTGTGTATGCTGACATATGCAATGCTTATGTGACAGTGGATAGAGTGAATTTTTTCAAAGATTCTGTACAAGAAATTGCAACTCCTCTTTCGGCTGAAGATATCGTTCAATCAATTACAAAGTGAGCATTGATACTTTATCTGGCAGTGCCGTCTTGTGTTTGATTTAGCATTTGTCACTGACACTCGCTCAATAGATATTTAGAGCGATACACTTCCGAACTCACAGAACTCCGTCAGGAGCGAAGGAAAGGTCGCCCGTTAAGTAAACGGGAAGAAATCCTGACCCAGCGAGAGGAACTTGAAGTGAAAGAGTTTACCACTGGATTTTGGTTGCCGGATCTAGAATCAGAGGACAATCTGAGGAGGCTGAAAGGGTGGAATGGAGACTGGTCCGCGATGAGTAACGTGGATTTTGTCCGGCTAAGCAGAGATGGTATCAAGCAGAAGTCGACGTTCCCACCGAAGGGACTTTCGTGATTCAAGTTCTCTGTTTCAATGGGTTTTCCATACCCAGTTGGCACGGTTGCTGACGATAATCGCGCAATGATGCTGCTGAACGTTCGGTTGTCTGATGAATTGGCCAGCGAGATTTGGCTGGATGTGGTCTGTTACCGTGGCCTTGAGTTTGAATCGCATGTCAGGGATATTAGCAACGGCTGTTGGAAACGACGGTCCATACCTTTCAGTTGAACATCTATATTTCCTATGCGACAACCGTTTGGTCGTGGCGGCAAGACTAGCAACCGGTCGGCGAGAGTTCACACTCGCATGCCGTCTGGAATACATAATTTCCGCAGCATTTGTTTCCCAGAACTGCACATCCTAGATCATCTTGGCTCTGCGGGTAATTGCCGTCCAATTCGCAAAACTTGGTATACTACAACCCCAGTCCTTCTTTCCTTATCACAGTGCTCTCTATACTAGTTAGAGAATCCCTCCTGAACTTTTTCCCTATACCCCTCCTCTGTTGACATATACTCAATAGCCCCCGAGTCTTCTACCATGGCTTCTCGATATAATCTTGTCGAGTATGACTCCGATGAAGAGAAAGAAAAACACCCTAATATTCCGTTTGAGAATTTGGTATCTGCTGCCGTGTTTATGGCCGGCTTGTTTAACAAATCTGGAATCCCATACGGGCTGATGGGAGGGTTTGCGGTGAGATTGATGGGAGGTTCTCGCGACACCCGCGACGTCGACATGGCATTCCAGGCGCCTGGAAAAATGGGAGATCTTTGGAAGATCGTGGAGACTGAAAGTCGGTATGTACTTGGCCCAGGTGCAACACGAACCACTACTGACAGGAGCTACACCCAGACTTATCATTCCAAACACCAAGCTGCTGAGCAACATCGCGAAGGTCTTTGTCCGCACTGGACCAGGTTTTGATAACTGCGGACAATCAATACCTGTTGAAGTTGACTTAATCGAGAATGGTATGTTTAGTGTGGTAGGCTGAATAGCTTCGGACACGTGTTCCATATTTTGTCCTTCTGTAGGCGTCTCCTTTCTAACAGGCCTGGAACCACAGGTTATCAAAACAGCCCTCGAGACCTAGGTGCGAATCGGAGGCAGCTTGTTGTTAATTCGGGTTCAGGCCAGCAGAACATCTATTTGATAGAGATATCCTATCTACTGCAAGGCAAAATGGCAGCCTTTCTGGCTAGACGCAACAACAGTGACATGAGGGACATCCAGCATTTATTGACGATGTATTCTACCGAAATTCGGGCCTTTGCAGACCGCTTGGACCCAGAAGCTGTAAGTAGCTTTCTTGACAATGTTCCTGCTGAACAACGGTCGCATTGGGGTGCTATTTTGGGCCTTTGAATAGTCGGAACAGGGTCCCTTGTCGTCTTTTCCAAGGTTTGGTGAGCTGGCTGCCAACCCGACTAACAGGATCCGTTCACTCTCATAGATGCGGACGAGGTGCTCTTCCCTGGGATTGATCAGTCATCCTATGTTATCTTGTCCTGTATTTCGTGTGTTTCCCTGTGCTATCACTTCTTTATGATTCCGCTATCTATTGTCTTTATGTTTACCAGTCTACTATTGGGTTGATGTGCTTTCTCCGGCTGTTCCTCTACGTAGTATATATGATATTGTTTCCAAACTGGCTGACGGATGCTCCTCTGAGACCCATGTACACTCGAGAATTAGTAGGGTCGCACGTCTAATGCAAGTACCATCCTATGTGTACGTTGCCATTTGCAGGAAGCAAATTCTAGGAAAGTATCCAGTTGCATCCTTCAGCCTTCAACTTGAAGTCGACCGGGTGTAACAGCAGACCAGAGAGGTCCGAAGAATCCAGGAACTGTTTCTCTTACGGGTGACCATGGGACCAGGCAATGTAGGGAGATAAAGAAGCGTAAAGTTACTATTTCTAGGCAATATGGGCTATTAATCCACAGTGTTAATTAGCAAGTAGCTGGCCTATCGCACACATCTTATACACATCACCTAGGTCATTTACTGGCGGGTGAGAACTGCGGATGAGTAGCATGAGCAAGAGTGGTGCACACCGTTAAACTTCAGTACAATCATTCTGATTTCCGTTCCCTACAAACCAACCCGATCACGCGTACGGGGGTCCTTGGACCCATGGCGCCGGAACCTTGTTGCATAAATCTCTGGCGGATACTTCCAACCCATACGTCTCTGCTTGAGTCGAACACACTTTTGCCAGACCTGTCGCTGAGGGACAGGCTTAGGGTCGATAAAGATGAACATTGGTTCAGTACCATCTGCACAAAGAGCCTCAATGCAATATTTGGCCCATTTGTCATCAGTATAACCTTCAAGCTTGAGATTCTGTTCCCCCCATTCCTCTGAGAGATCCATTCCATCGACCAGGTCATCCAGGTCAGTCAAGTTTCTTGTATCGACCAAGCTCTGGACAAATTCCGGCAGCTTTGGGTAAGGCAGGTTGCCTATGTAGCCAAGTCAGACACCGGTTTTTTCAAATGCAAATATACAGACACTGACCTCTACTCCACTCTATGTTGCCGGGAACACAGACAATATGACAGTAGCTTGCCGGTAGCAGTAGCCAGAAATCTTTCCTTCCGATTGCCTTGAATCGAGGGTACTTATAATTGAGTGAATCTGGCGTGTTAAGAGGAAGTGGCCCGCAAGGTTCCAGCATGTCATTATGCGACGTAAAAAGCCCGACAGCAAGCTCGTGCTGCTCATCTGGAACACACAAGACTCGGTCCTGATGTCGGGAGACGAATCGAGTGTCAGCCTTAGAGCCTACGTAATGGAAGACAGGTGATACATACAGTGGCCACGCGAGCAGCACCGTAGTAGATAAGAGCAAACTCTTGAACGAAACAACAGCAGATACCAGCTTCTGTAAGAATAGAGACAACCATAGAAACTTGTTCGGGGGACGGGTGTTTGTCATCTGGATTTCCGATTGCTAAAGGATGGCATGCTAGAGAGAGCTCTAGGCGCTCACTATCTTGGAGGGGCTTGTCCATCTCGCTATCCCTAGAGCTAAGACGCAAAGGGTTGGAAAGACAGGCAAAGCAAAATCTTGGGACAAGGCAAAAGGCACATGGGATAATGTCACCAATCTAGGTCTGTTGGCTGCCGTAGAGGGAGGTTTGACCAGCCACTGCGACGAGTACATACAGTAAGGCGGGCAAGAAGGATCGCTATGAGGTCTCAGATGTTGCCAAGAAAACAACAACTAGCATAACGTAATTCACCATCCAACGAGCCACACCACCCAACGAGCCATGATTCTCAGACAAATGGACGGGATTTACTATGTCATACAACCACAACTACACTTAGTGCTTGTTGTTTGAGAGGTAATTTATATAAAGAATGTATAAAAGAGTAACCTTACAAAATTTCTGCTCAAAATAGTGAGTACTGATTGAGAGGATTGCTTCTGTAATATGGTAAAGTCTTCTTCTGGATTTAGATAGTGTATTTATTAAAATTACTAGCTGTTACTAGCTTGTAATTTATCTCAAAATCACAATAATGTCTCATGCTCTATCTTCATCATTTAAAGAGATTTTTATCTGAAAATTTTCCTGGATCATAAAATCTATATTATATTTATATGTTTTAAGTGGCTTAATTTTTCAGGCAAAGCCTGTTGAGATATTGAAGGTGGAAATCCATGGCTCGTTGGGTGGTGTGGCTCGTTTGATGGTGAATTACGTTACTCCACTAGTCAGCAAACACCATGACTCAATGAAAACCCCTACCGAACGCTTCGATTTATGTACAATTCATTCCACATAGCATGGCCCATGAAGAAGCAATTGCTGCTGCAATTGCTGATTTGGAATCGCAAAAAATTCCTAATTTCAAACAAACTGCTGAAAAGTACGGTCTCAATCGAATAACCCTTACGCGACGGTTTAAAGGCCAAGCAGTCTCGAGAAACGAAGCCGTCTCCCGTAATCCACCACTCAACTTTATCAACTATGCTGACGCAAATTGAATAATTCTTGCAGTTCAACCTCTAGACGTTGCAATCTTTAGCCCCCTAGCTACGGCATATTCACAAGTGGTGGAACACCTTTTACCTACAGCCTTGTTCGAATGACAAAGTGTGACTTCTGGAGACTATTCAGATTTGCTTGGGATACTGCAGTTACGGTCAAAAATATAACTGCTGGCTTTGCTGCAACTGGAGTTTACCCTCTGGATTCTGAGAGAGTGCTTAAAGGGATAAGACAGCCTGTTACACCTCCCGAAGCAGTGGAACCAGCAAAAAAAAAAAATCCAACATTGCTACGATCTCTGCAGGCAGCAATTTACCACTTCCTCCAGGTAAATCAGGCCATGCTACACCAAATTATCCGGGCTAGTGAAGCCCTAGCTCTTGAGCTTGAGATTCATCGAGTTGAGAATAGAGATGCAGTCGAATTTCTTTATCAACAGAAAAAGCGTCGTACACGGGGAAGGGCCCTTGGTCTTGTGGATGAATCTGTTCCCGGGCCTCAATTCTTCTCACCAGCCAGAGTCTACTTGGCCAATGAGCGTGTACAGCCAGAAGGGCTTGCAAAGCTTGAAAAAGCTAAGCAGGTGGAGCAAGCAAAGCTTCAACGTGCAATTGAAAAGGAATGCAGGGCTGCGGAGGCTGAGGAACAGCGTGTGGAACGGGAACAGGCTCGAACTCAGGCCAGAGAACAACAAGAAGCAGAGAAGCAGCAAATGGCTGTTCAACGAGAGGCTCAAAAGCTAGAACGTGAGGCCAAAAAGACAGAAAGTGAGGATGTCAAGAAGGGGTGAGGACAGAGCAGTGAGCCTCTTGCACTAATCTGGATTTGGATCTGCCAGATTCCCAGATCACCACCCATGTAGCCATCGGGCATCGAGGCACTGGATCTGCGTGGTGGGGTGCTTCGATGGAACTCGCGGTCCTACCATCCTGTCAACTGGCGGTGACACAAATGACAGTGGAGGCCATTGCTTCAATTTACACCAGGATTCTCCCTTACTGCGACTTCGGTGTCGTTGCTTTGGATTCTTTCAGAGTGTAATGCTCGTTGATTGTGCAAGATGGCCATCGTGGCGTGGAGATCAAAGCTATCGTTTCGCCCAGGTCTGGAGTCCGGTCGCCATAGCGAGCAACAGGTAACGTCTGTCAAAGGCGATGAGGTGATAGAGGAAAAAGAGGTCAAACCTCAGGACCGTGAAATTGCGGCAAAAGACTTGGAAAAGGTTGCAAAATCTCACCAGTGGGATCCGAATCTGCCAATCGACCAGATTGATGCTATAGAGGAAGCAAGGCGGACTGGCGATCTTGAGACCGTTACTCAAGTTGACAAGACGTTCCTTGAGGACTCGCCCTACCCGGAAGTCCGTGCCGCCGTGCGAAACACAGATGGCGAGGAGGTAGCAAACACCGTTCGCGCATGGATTCTGGGAACGTTCTTCGTCACGGTGGGAAGCGGGTTGAACATGTTCTTGAGCATGAGGTCTGTTTATCGTTTGGCTTATTTTGATATCCTCCATATTGATGAACTTTCTAGGAGCCCTGCGATCTCCTTCCCATCAATTGTCGTGCAATTGTAACACTCAATATCCTTAGATTAGTCCGAGCATTGCTAATTCCTTTTGAGGCTGGTCTATCCAGTTGGGTGTTTTTGGGCGAAGATTGTTCCACGAAAGGTCTTCAACGTCTTTGGAATTCGCTGGACGTTTAACACGGGACCGTTCACCATTAAAGAGCATGCGGTGATAACGGTAAGCCAGCCCCTTTTCCGCAAGGAGAAAGTGAAGGTCGTACACTGATAGATCCCAGATTATGGCAAAGTAAGCCTTGGAGATTAGTTTAAATGGCTTAGAGCTTAGTGATGCTCATGAAAGACTAGTGTTGCTATCGATTATGCATATAGCACTGATGCTCTTCTCGCTCTCCAAGGAAAACGTCTGTTCATCAGTATTACTTGTTTTTGCTCTATTCAGTTGACACGTTTCCAGCATTCTTTAATGTCAGCTTGGGATGGGGCTTCGCTTTGCTTTTTACTCTGAGCAGCCAAATGATAGGAATGTCACTTTCTGGGATATTCCGCCGCTTCCTCATCTGGTCGGTTCAGTCTGCTCTCCTTTCCGAGGGTGATGGCATTTTCTCACGATTTCACAGGCCCTCGGCGATGATATGGCCTGTTGGCTTCTCAAATACATCATTATTCTATGCTCTCCATGATAAAGCTCCATCTGATCCATCTGTGACCAATGGCTGGAAGATTTCACGGTATCGCTGGTTCCTCTACCTCACACTGGCTTCGTTCGCATATTACTGGTACAGCACCTGGATTTCTCATTGGTATTCCCATAGCTAAAGCATTAAGCAGGATACCTGGAGTGTTATGGCAAGGTCTTTCCGTATTCTGCTTCGTGACTTGTTAGACACCTCTTGCTTCCGCCATCTACGTCGAGCTCACATCTCTTAGGGATCCGACCACAGAGTCCCGTCATTAACCAATTATTCGGCGGATTTACGGGTTTGTCATTGATCCCGATGACATTTGACTGGACGTACGCAAGCCACTGTTCTTCTAGCTTTATTCGATCTAAGATGGTGCTTTAGATACATATCGAGCTACTTACTCAATCCGTTGCTCTCACCTACACACTCACATCTCAACACTTTGGTAGGCTTGGGGCTGTTTGTTATAATAACGACTATTGGCATCTCTTATTCTGGGGCTTTGTAAGGTTTTAGAATTAATTTTGATATTTGATTCGACTGACGTTCATATAGATATTCGGATTTCCTTCCGATTAACACATCTTCCACATTCGATAACACCCAAAATTTCTACAATGTATCGAGGATCCTTGGGCCAAACTTTTCGTTTGATCTTGACAAGTACAAATTGTACTCTCCATTGTTTCTGCCACCAACCTTTGCCCTGAATTATGGGTTATCATTTGCCGCACTCACTGCTGTCCTTGTCCACATTGTGTTATATCATGGCAAGGAACTCATTTATCGGGCTAAAGCTGCAAAAAATCAAGAGCCAGATATTCATATGAAATTAATGTCAAAATATCAGGAGTGCCCTGAATGGTGGTATGCAACCTTGTTAGTGCTCTCTTTGGCCTTGGGTCTAGCAACATCAGAAGCCTATCCTTCTCAACTCCCATGTAGGTTATCCTTCAGCATACTCTCCGGTCGACTGAGCTAATTATCGATTCAGGGTGGGCATTTTTTGTTGCTACTATTCTGGGCTTTGTTTTCGTTGTGAGCATGATCAGCGACAGGCTATGACTATGGGTGCTAACCTTGATCAGGTCCCTACGTGCATGCTTTTAGCCATTGCGAATATATCACTAGGTATAGTAGTGCCATCCGGATAAGAAGATGCTTGAAGCTAACCGCGATGTTAGCTCTCAATGTTCTCTCTCCTTTTATCGGGGGGTTTATGTTACCAGGCAAGGCTATCGGCGTGATGGTGTTCAAAGTGTATGCAACCAATACGCTTGGACGAGCGTAAGTCGTCCGTTGGTGCTTCGAGGTGGTTTTATAACTGATATTTTTGCAGACAAACGTACAGTCGGGATTTGAAGGTGAGACTATATCACTTCCATGTGCACCATGTGGCATATGAACGAAGTCTGATATGATTAGTTGGCTCATTATATGAAAATTCCGCCGAAGACGACCTTTGCTTGCCAGGTAGGAGCCACCATATGGGCCGTCTTTGTGCAGATCGCGGTTATGAACTGGACGCTTGGTAATATCGAAGATGTTTGCACGCCGTGAGTTTCGCCCTCGTTGAACTTCTCCCACGAGAGTCAGGGTCCTCACATACAGAGTAGGGCTCAGAAAGCTCATTTTACCTGTCCAAACGGCAAAACGTTTTTCTCGTCGAGCATCGTATGGGGTAAGCTCAAATGTATCCTGTACAGGCTGGACCATTTCTGTTTAACTACTCCTCCAGGTGTCATCGGCCCGCAACGAATGTTTGGGCCAGGGTCAATATATTCTTCAATTCAATGGTATTGGCTAGTTGGAGCAATCCTGCCGATTGTCTTTTATGTCCTTATCCGGCTGTTCCCTCGGTCGCCAGCGAGGTTTCTCAATGCTCCTGTGTATGTATTCCTTCCCCGAAAATCCTTGAGGTAGTTTCCAACCAGCTAACGGATAAAAATTCCAGAATGCTCGGCGCTATGAATTGGCTGCCCCCGTACGTATCAAATTCAGAAATTCGACCCCGAACTCAGTCCAATCGCTTGTTGCAATATGTTATCTAACTTTTGTTGTGAAAAAGGGCTACGCCTCTGAGCTTCTCGTCCTGGGCCATCGTTGGCTTGATTTTCAACTACTGGATCCGTCGCAGGTGGTCAGGCTGGTGGCATCAGTACAACTATGTCACAGCTGCAGCACTCGATTCGGGCCTCGTGATTGCTACCATCATTATATTTTTCGCAATTACGTTCCCGAATGTTGACATTCCCAACTGGTGGGGGAACACTGTTCCATATCAAACAATTGTGAGTGTATGGGTGCAGACAAGACGGTACTGATGATAGCCTGATGGTTGCTGATTTCGTTAGGATTATATGTACAAAGCAGTGCGTAAGACCGTCGTGGAGGGCGAAACGTTTGGGCCGTCGAAGTGGTAGGCGATTTGATGGTGCTGTGAGTCTCTCCTAACATGTTTTACATCAGAAAAGAATACCTATCCTCTTGGTCAAAGACTTTTAGCAGAATCGCAGTTGATAATTACTGGAATAGCTCAATGTCTGTCTCCATCTCCATGTGAAAGGTTTTATGGTTATCATTCATGGGAATCTGTCTGTGCGGTGACTTAAGTTCCGCAATGAAGAATTGATGAATTAAATTTCCTTGGGACTTCATCCCCACAACAGCAATGACTGCCTGATCGCGCTCTCAACATGCCAATTTGCCCCAGATACCTTAGAATACTATCATTGTCAGGACTGAAAAGGAAAGGTTTCAGGACAAAAAGTTATGGCAAAGGTTGGTAGGGAGTGAAAGTCGAATAAATGTGGGCAAGTGACCCCCTTTTTTGAGGTCTTTCAAAAGCGCAGCGTTTTGAAAACCTGGCTCCCGTGTGCCTCTGTAAATATGAGGTAAGGCGAGAAAACATTGACAGCCCGCAAAGATCAATAGCTACTACGTTTTAAGCACGCACTCTCTGTTATAACTCAAGCGGAACCAAAAGGAAATTATAATAGTCCGCGAGGAACTCCGGAACTTAGTGATAAAAAGGACCACGTATAGCACTACTCCGATGAGCCATAGAATTTCCAGGAAGGCTTATACTCTGGCGTCAAAGGCAAATCTTGCATCAAAGCCCTTAGCAGTTCGACGGGCATTTGATTCTCTTTCAGAATCCAATCATGAAACTCCTTCTCCCCGATCTTTCCGGATTCCACTATCTCTCGCCTCAAAGAGTAGAGCTGCAAGGCACCAAGCATGTACCCGGCCTGATATAAGGAGGAATACTGGCCGCTGAAGGACCTCCGAACCTCACTTTCTGCTGCAGCGCGCTCCTGGCCCACCCGGGTCACCAAAAGGTCAATGCATTCCTGCGGTGTCATTTCACCCATGTGGAATTTGAGCGAAAAGATAATCCGGGCGCAGCGATGCATACGCCAGAATAGCATGCCAATGCGGTTCTCGGGTGTCTGCGGGAATCCTTTTTCCCACAGAAGAAGTTCCCAGTATAAAGCGCCCCCTTCAATCCAGAATGGCGTCATAAACAGTTGGCGATAGGGACGGTAGCGGGAGGTCATGTGCATCTGTAAGTGATGACCGGGAATGAGTTCATGAAAGACGGTGGCACGGGAGAAATGGATATTGTTCGAACGCAGGCTCATGAGTTTGGCGTCGTGGTCCATGGACGAGGTGGGAAATGCTACCCCAACGGATTGATTGGATTGTTCGTAGACGAAAAAAGGAACCATTTTCTGTTGGGATGGGGACATCATGGACATCCGCCATGTTTCAGCGGCCAGTGGAGGAACGGTCACGAGATCATTTTTGGTTACGTATTCAATTGCTTCGACAGCAAGGTCGTGAATAAGCCGCGGTTGCTGTCCAGGTGAAACATAGAGAGATTTGACGTGCTCTAATGCCTTTCGCCAATCTCCTCCGAAACCTAACTCTTGCGAAGCCTTTTTCATCTCCAATTCACACCATGTGTATTCTTTCTCGCCGATTTCAATCAGCTCCTGTGGAGAATAGGGTATCATTTCTGCTTCTAGATCGGCTAGCAAACCATCATAACCGATTGGCTGACCAACAATGGCATCTTCGTCATCCTCGCCCAAGCCCACAATATTCTGTTTGACCACCATGGCAAGTTCTTCTAAGTTGGCATTGGCACAAGCATATGGTTGCGAAGTCCACCAGGAAAACAAAGGATCATATATCTCGTAAAAGCTAAACCATTCCCTTAGACGACACCGAAGTTGTTCTATAGCTTTGGCGGCACAGAAGGCACTAAACTTGTCCATTTCAATCTCATCTCGCTTTATTGTCTTTATCAATTCCGAGGCCGATCTATCAATGTCGTTAAGGCGCTGCGCCGCGACTTGGCCGTCCACCGGGGCTGCATTTTGTCTATCTCCACACAGATCGATAATGGCCGGAGCAAGTGAGTGCAACAAAGGTTCCATTTTCTTGTTCCGTATATCATCCAGTTCAATGCGCCTCAGACTCCGTTTCAAATAATTCTTCAAGAGCAGGAAATCTATCCTATTCTCCTGGTCATAATATTGAAATGGTACCGATTCCAATTCATTTAGCTGTTCTTGATAGTACTCTCTCAATTTAATCACCGTTCTCGGTGAAATATCGATCGCGTAGAACCTTTTAAGACAGTCTATGTCCTGAATCACCCTTTCGATGCGCTGCTGCATGGTTTCGCCATGGTTGTCTCCCAGTCGAATGCCACGAAAAGTGACATTCTGAGGGAGTTCAATGACAGCTCGTTTGACCATGGCTCCCGTCTAGAAATTCTCGAGTCAACAAAACTTACCTCGAGGGGAGCAGGTGTTAGTATTTTTGCCCTAGGGAGGATGATAGGAGTTGCCATGAGACAGGAGAGAGAAAGAAGATGGACGAGGCCATCGGCTGGAGGACTTCCAAGAGCAGGGAACATTTTCCGTTGGTATCCGGAGTTCCTGATTGAACTGTGTGGATGGAAATTGTTAGTGCACTGGTTATGACTGTAAGATGACAGAGCATGCATATCGACAGCTGCCAGAGAATCTCGCATGGATGATATGCCAATGACGGCCTACTATGTACTTTGACAATCCCAGACTTCTCAGGATGAAGTCCTAGGTGCAGTCAGAATGTCAATTCGTGTTAGGTAATCATGCTGCCGGCTATACTATCTTCCATTCCGTGCCAAGCCCGTTCAAAGCCAATTACTAATGGTGCCAAAAAAGGTTTTCCCGGCTCCGAAGGATGTTTGATTGAATCCGCAAAACTTCTCCATAGCATTATCGTCCACTATCAGCGACTCGAGGCCATACTGCGATCCCCTACGTCTCACCCGCTTACTTTAATCCGTTCCTCGCTTCACGCGGTTTTGTCTCTCTTTTCGCGATTCGAATAGCCCACGTCCGCCGCCTTCTTCAGCAACAATGGACCACTCCCGCGATCCCTGTCCTTGGTAATTATTTTCCTCGCGTCATCTCGAGAGAACAAACTTGCTAATTTGAGTGTGACAAAAGGGTTGCCTTGTCCGATTTTGGAGGAGCATTCTGCATGGGTGTACGTTTTGCCTTTAACTCTTTTCAAATTGCCGTGATACTCCAGAGCCTTTACTAAACTGTTTTTGCTTGTTCGATAGGCGATCGGCGGCGCTGTGTGGCACGGTGTCAAAGGCTTCAGAAACAGCCCTTACGGTGAACGACGGATAGGTGCACTCACGGCTATCAAGGCGCGAGCGCCTGTTCTGGGCGGCAACTTTGGTGTCTGGGGTGGACTGTTTTCGACGTTCGACTGCGCGGTGAAAGGAGTTAGAAAGAAGGAAGATCCTTACAATGCCAGTATGTTTTCTTGTTATCTTTGTTCACACTGTTTTGATATTTGCTAAAATAACGATTGTCTACAAGTCATCGCCGGTTTCTTCACAGGCGGAGCTTTGGCAATTCGCGGAGGATACAAGGCTGCTCGAAACTCAGCTATCATGTGCGGTGTTTTCCTCGCAGTCATCGAGGGCGTGGGTATTGGATTTCAACGAATGATGGCCGATAACACAAGATTAGACGTGAGTCTCCTCCGCTCGTTTCCTTCCCACTTTTATGTGTGACGCTAATGAATGATAATGCATTACAGCTTCCTCCGCCCCAGACAGACAAGGCCGTTGCCTATTGATCGATTGAATCTTATTCACAATGGTTATCGCCTCATAATACTTCTGACGACGCTGTACAGCCTCTGTATCATATCCATGCTTTGTCCTTTGCTCTACTTGCGGCGTTTTGGTCACGGGTCATGAATCCAAAAAGGGCATGGCAAGGTGTTTTTGTTTATAATCTTGTCAATTTGCGATTTCTCAAAATATATATTTCCATATATCTTCAGCCTCTTTTCTGAGATGCGTCGGTTGGCGGTTATTGGTCCCTTGCTTTTGAATATCTGCGTCAGGATGCTCTGCCCAAAAGGTGTCGCAGCTATAGGATGGAAGAAGGCTACTGTGACTATACCCAATATCAATAAGTTGTCGAGAAGGACCAGTAAATACAAATATAATCTCGAAAGAGAGTGTCACTAGAATACAGTGCTTCAGGCACTCCCAGTGCGCTATGTTGGTGATTGTGGTGATGGTGCAGGTATTGCCGGGGCTAACTAGTTGGCCGTGGCAAGTCCAGACGAGACAAACAAAGCAAACATTCCCATCATTGTCTCATCGAGCTTGACAGCTTTTCTCGGCCAGCTACTCTTCCTCTCTCTTCACCAACGAAATTCCCCCAAAAGAAGCACCTTTGATCAATATTATAGCCATAATCACTCTTTGTGTGGAGCTTGCATAATGTTTACTCTCAGAGCCCTATCTCGCTCGCTCCCCCGAACCCTCTCCAGATCCATTGCCAGACCTATTCGGACCGCAATTCCAAAACCTGCATTTGCCCAGCCAGCATGGAGCATAGCGTCTCGTCCCGCTTACGCCGCATTCTCTACGACGACGCCTAGATGGGAATCGGCTGGTCAAGGTACCATTGGGCTCTGATTGAATGTTTGAATGCGATGCTGACCCTGTTTGTGAAAAATTTAGCCGATGTTGAACTTGCAGCTAAGTTTCAGGACGAGCTTGCTTTGGAGACAGAGACCGGTGAAGCAGATGAGCTTTCAGAATCTTTGAAATATTTCCTAGACAATGGTCCCTTTGAAGTAATGACCTCCCGTGTCGAGTACCTGACATCGCGCTAATGGTTGACCCAGATTCACGACACGCCTGGTGTGGAAGAAGTCATCATGACTCGTAAATTTGGAGACGAAAAGTATGCATCCTTCATACATCTTACTTCTCCAGTTTTGGCCATACTAACTATGCGTAGGATCCGGATTTCATTTTCAATTGCGGACCTGAAGAACCTTGGCGCCGATAATGATTATGACAACGCGCTTTCCGATGAACTCGACGAAGCCGAGCCCCGTGCCATCAATGAAAGAGGCGCTAACGCTGGTAACATCAAAATAGCCCCGGAAGACAAAACTGCGCCTTCAGACCGTGAGGATGATCTTGGTCTGGACGAGGAGACTCCGGAGCCTGCATACCCTGTTCATGTTGGCGTCACGGTTGAAAAGCCCGGCAAAGGCTGCATGTATGCCGAGTGCGTTGTTGAAGATGGCGTACCTCAAGTTCTCGAGCTCCAGTACTTCGACAAGACCGACCTTGCCTCACCTCAATCTGTTGACAAGCAGTGGGCTAGAGACAATCTCTATGCCGGTCCGCCTTTTGGAAATCTGGACGAGGACTTGCAACTCCTTGTGGAGCGTTATCTCGAGGAACGGGGCATTGACGCTGCACTTGCCTCTTTCGTTCCCGATTACATTGACTTCAAAGAGCAAAAGGAATATGTTCGCTGGCTCGGGAGTAAGCTTTCAATCCTTCCTCTCCTTTTTCTTCTTCCCGGGTTGGACTCGGTAGCTAACGCCTTTGTTCAATGCAGATCTGAAGAACTTTGTCGAAGGATAAAGTGCATCTTCATTCCATTTTGTTGTAGTTGGCCTTGTGCAAAGAGGCTGACTTAGTTGATCGCTCTACTCTACTTTCTGTCGCAATGTCTTGCTAGCATAATCATCTTCATTTAATACTCTCTGGGAAGGAAGCCTCGTTAGGCACGAAAAATGTAATATTTACGATTTGGCTTTCAATTGTGCTTGGGATGCTAGGGAGTTTTATTGCGGCGGTTATGCCCAGCAGAAAATCTTTTTTACTTTCCTCCATGTAATATAGAAACTGAAAATATTGATGAATCGATGCATGATAACTGGACCATACTTTGCTACCACGGTAGACAAGTGAAATCGGGTAGCACAATTCGTAAATCTGTCTCCAACTAGTTGCAGGAATCAAATGGAAAGTCCAAAACGCCGGGCTCTTAACTGCGAAGAGACATTGTATACACGACCTTAATTGGGAACCCTGAAGAACCATAAACACTGCGCCTTGTTCCCATTGTCCGGCATCCAAAAGCAATAACAAGCGGCAAGACAATCAGACTTAAAACTCCATTTCGTCGTGCTCCCCGGTGGGATCGTCTTCTCTCTCCCTTTTCCCCGATGCGCGCTCATCCCGGTTCAAACCGGCGACAAAAGTCCTAAAGTACTCGATATACGGTCTCAGCCTCGTCTTTTCATAGTCTTGAAGCCGTTTGCTTTTCGTAGTGTTGGGTGTATGACTATTTCCGTCTTCCCCATCGGCCGCTGCGACTGCTGCTACATCGACATCTACCGATTCAGGCGGATGCTTGACGTCCCACGCATTGATCTCATCCAACAACTCCGTCACGGTCGGCACGTCGAGGGGATCGAACTGATCGACTTTCCGCATGTCGATGGGCACACAGACCCGGCCGGTTCCAGGGTGTACGACGAATGGCGACTTGAGCAAATGGATGAGCTTCTTGCTGACCTCGGCGTCGAGTCGCGGGTAGGTGTATTCCAGGACAATATCCTGCTTTGCCTCCAGGAGGGCTTTGGTGTCGAGGCCCCGGCTGCCGGAGGTTTTGGCCACAGCGTCGATGTCTGACCATTTCAGTGAACTGGCGCGGGACGGGGCGGATTCCCATTTCTTCTGGAGTGAGTCTTTGAGGGATTTGTCGGGGATGAGTTGGAGGAGTCGGCTGGCTTGGTCCCAGGAGGAGAAGGCGTCTTGGTCGTTGAGAACCGTGGAGCCAAAGTAAGGACGAAGAATGTCTAGACTTCGAGTGATGTGTGGATGCAGAGGTCGCTTCAGGTTCACACGTTTCCCGCTTTGAGCGCCGCCGCGGACAAGTTCAAGGTATCCGGCGATGGCTTTTCGTCTATCGTCCGGCAGATTTCTTGCTCGCTGATCGCATACCCAAGCGTGTGCGCCTCGACGACCAGAGTAAACCCAGAGTATGTGTTCGAAACCAAAGTCTTCACGCAGGGCTCCGTCTATGACTTTGATCGCCATGGTAACAAAGGCCCAGCACTTTGAGCATATGTTTGCCTTTTCGCAGCACGTCCGGATATCGTCGTAGTCTGTCAGATCGATGTCAAAAACTAGTTCCTTCGAAACTGGTCTAAACGCGCTGGACTTTCGCAGGGACTTGCGATCACGCGGGTTTGTGCTGTATACAGGGCCGATTTCAAATCGAGAGGGATTCAGACGCAGAATATCTTTGCGGAGACTGTCAAGAGGTCAACTAAGTGTTTAGGAATACATGCCTCCCAGATGTCGGAGACGCCATTAAATATCCTACCCTTCAGCTGTTGGGAATGATTGATAGCGTAAATATGCTTCGTTTTGGAGAGTGAATGCGAATTCTCGATTCCCAAAATCCACGGACGCTTTGATCCCATGATTTAACCATTGAAACAAGTATTTAAATGGAAACAGGCGCTGGTAAAAGGCGTACATCGTCTCGGAGTCGATTTTCATCGGAGAAGGCCCTGGTTTCCTATTGTCGGGCAATGTCAGCACTCGATCCCTGTGTGATTTCGGGGTTCCAGGTCGCGAATCGTACTCTGCGCACTCGGTTTGAGAGCTTTGCGCTTCCTGGACTGTTGCACTGGAAAATAGATAGTCATCATCGTCGTCATCGTCGTTGAACAGGTCCTCTAGTTTCACGTTATTCGTTTCTTGTGCTGGGAGGTCTGCATCTGAATGCAGCGCAGATTCATCTCGGCTGTCAGCCTTCTCAGCTTCCCCGTTCGCGGGAGTCGCTGGCGCGTCTGGAAGAGTCTCGTCGTCAGACATGAATGTAGATATAATACTAAAGCCTGGCGATATGATTATTGCACGACCATACTGCACGAGAACTGAGCTCTTCAGACTTTACACAAGACGCGTCGACGCGCTCGAGTTTTAATGGAGAATAGAGTTTGGCGTCATTATAGCATTTTGCCGCCTGGGTTTCTATATCTGATAATCAACGCGTCTCACTTTAAACCTTAATCAGGCCTGCACTGATCGTCATTTGGATGTCGAAACGAACAACGAAAACACATCATTTCACTTCTATCAGGAATTGAACAGTACGGAGTATTTTGTCTGAACTTGGTTTCGGTCTTCTGAGCATCGACCTCGGAGCAAATCCGCTTACGCAGTCAGTAATTACACTTGGCAAAATGCCTGGACGAGTGCCCGAGCCGAGTCAGCATCTCCCAGCACTCACCCAGAGATCTCCAAAAATGCCAGTGGAGGCGGAAGACTTGATGGAGAAGACTCTGCAGGCCCGATATGAGAGTTCCTGGTTATTCCCTTTTGTTCCGTGGAAACGACCCTGGAATCAAATCTCGGGTTTGAAGGTCTTGGATGGAGTTGGGGACCCACGCCCTAAGGCATTCTAGACCTCTTATTATGATTTTTTTATTCTGTCCCATCTCTCAATTCAAAATCTCATTTTCTGGGAGATAATATTGAGCTACGCACCAGTGGAAATAATACTAGAAGTCCAAGGTTTCTAGTATGACACGTATATCAGCCGAGTTGCGGCATCCTGCATCAACCTACCAATCTGTGTCCAAGTCAACTTCCTTAAATCTTGGAGTCCATCTCACGGCGCTTACTGAACATGAACCCGGGAGTTCCCATAATGCTTCCCTGGAGGCTTTGGCAGGTGAACCTGCCAACAATGCACCGGGAGCAACCCAGGTTTCCGCGCTGAAAGCAGCTGTGATCATTGCAACGGCGTCGAGCATGACGCTCATGAATTCTCTGCTCACTGGAATCTTGACCGTGGGACTACCGGTGATTGCAAAGGATATCGGTCTAGCTGAGAATCTGCTACTTTGGTGTGTGCAAGCAAGTCTTTCTTAACGCACGCTGAATACTTATTCCTGTCCTCCAGGCCAGCGTCGGTATACGGCTTAGCATGCGGCTGCACCCTGCTTCTCTCAGGCGCGGTGGGAGACGTGATCGGCAGCCGACCGCTTTATCTCGCCGGATGCGGCTTACTTTGCGCGTTTACGCTGGGCTGCGGTCTCGCCACGACCGGGATTCAGCTCATAGTCTTCCGCGCAATTTCGGGCGTGGCTTTGTCTCTGAGTCTTCCCAGCGCCGTGTGCATCATCACCTCGACATTCCAACCTGGGAAACGGAGAAATATTGCTTTTTCGTGTCTCGGTGCTGCCCAGCCCGTAGGGTTCTCCTTAGGTATCGTATTGGGAGGTGTGCTGATTGCGGGAATCGGCTGGAGATATGGATATTACATCGTAACTGTGCTGAATGTTGGCATCCTGCTCGTTGCGATCTGGCAGATTCCCAAGGACCCCAGGATGGTTGTGCCTATCACCTGGAAACGGCTGTATGATGAGATTGACTGGATGGGAACAGCTCTTATCAGCTCGTCCCTTGGGATATTTTCGTATACACTATCGTACGTCCCCCTTTTCATTCCCATCCTAACACTCAGTGATATGTGTGCAAAGCGGACTAACCGCCAGTCATTCCAGAACAATGACCGCTTCCATCCAGGCACTCATCAAACCGGTCAATCTCGCTCTCCTCATCCTCTCCCTAATCATCTTCGCCGCATTCATCTTCTGGATTTTCCGACAAGAGCGGCTCGGCCGGGTTGCCATGGTGCCACCCTCCCTCTTCAAAGGAGACGCAAGCTCTGCACCTCGTCGCGCGCGCAACTTCACCACCGTCTGCATCTCCGTCTTCCTGACCTGGGCCGTCTTCAACGCCTTTCAATACTTCACCTCCCTCTATTTCCAGCGCATCCAGAAGCTCTCCGCCCTCCAGGCGTCCGCCCGCTTCGTTCCCATGGTTATCTCCGGCGCCCTGACCAACATCGCCACGGGACTCTTGGTCCCCCGGGTCACAGCCAGCGTTCTCTGCACCGTCGCCGCTGCGGTTTCCGTCGTAGCACCTCTCCTTATGGCCGTCACCAAGCCCGAATGGAGCTATTGGACGGCGCCGTTTTTGTCCGTCACGCTCATCCCGGTTTCCGCAGATACGCTCTTCACCGTGTCGAATCTCGTGATTACTTCGGCGTTTCCTCCCAAGATGCACGGTCTCGCGGGCGGAGTGTTCAATACCATTTCTCAGATTGGCATGTCTGTTGGTCTGGCGATTACTGCCGTTGTTGCGAATGCTGTCACGGGAGATTTGGGGAACACTAATGACAGTAACCAAGATGAGAAGATTGTGGAGGCAATCCTAAAGGGATATCAAGCAGCGTACTGGATGAGTTTTGCCGCGGGAGCAATAATCGTCGGGTTAAGCTGGTGGGGACTAAGGGGTATAGGAAAGATTGGTCTTAAAATAGATTAAATTTTTATATATTTCTTTATATATACTAGGTAAGTTGATATTTAGAAGTCTCGCATTCAAGTCGTCAATCGTGAGCGTCATCCGCAAACGTATATACATATATGTCTTTTAAGCCCCTATTCACTAGGCGTGCACTGGCTGGGCTAGGTTTCGTCCCTAGATTTTCAGATCACCGGAGGAACCTCAGTCGTTTGATTATCCCTGGCTTGCTCCTCTCTGATCTTCTTTAGCAAGTCCGGATACTGTCCAGTTCGTCAGTACAATCGAGCCCCAATGTAGAAAGTATGCAGAGTCGCTCACCCATTTTTCTCCCACATCCGGGTGACTCTTGACCCTATTCATCAAAGTAGCTTCTCCAAGATGTCCCCAGCGCCCCTTGGAGAATGTAAACTCGATATCATCCTTACGGATTCCGTTCTTCCTGATGATTTCCTCTCGGAGCGCCTTGACATGCTCCGGGACCTCCATGCTTTCAAACGTGGCATCATAACTGACACCTTGAAAGAAAGGGACACTATACCGGGCGCCGGATCCGCGTGCTGGAGATAGGACGCGGTGGGTAGTGCTATTGTCCGGTTAGTGATCAGAGGACGACGGATTTAAGGTCCCAAGCTATCCATACCTCTGGCAAACACCTTGAGTGATAGCCTCCAATCCCTGTCCCATCGCCACGACTAGCGTTCCATCAATAGGAGGGCAATCAATCCAGTCTCCCCTATGGTTCTGCACCTGTAGCCCGCGGTGGTGGCTCGCTTGTAGCAGATAACTCGTCAACATACTATCTTTGTGCGGGCCCACGCCTTGTTGCTCCACATCTCCGTTGACGCCTAGTTCTTCGAGGTCGGGGTACTTCACGATCTTCAACTTGTGCTGTTGGTCGATGTCGAAGAAGCGATCGAATGCGTTGGCCGAGAGTCCAATGGCCTCGGCGACGAGGGAGATGAACTCCATGCTGATGGCGCCCATTTTCTGCATGTACTCTTCGTATACCGGGCGAAATTTGGGAATAGATTGCTGGTCGGGCCACTGGTTGGGAGCGAGGAGGTTGTGATAGAGGGGATCGGATTCGGAGGGGAGTGGGTGGTTTGTGGAGAGATCAATCTGTTCGCGCCAGTCGGTTTTGAAGCGTGTTATCTCGTTGCCGAGTTTGCTATATCCTGATGCAAAAGTACGATCAGCAGTTAGAGGATCCGGAAGGATATTTTCAAGGGATGCTGGGAAGCATGGCCGATATAATAGGGGTCGTTGGCGTACCCAGAAAGCTCGGTGCATTCTTCATCTCGATCTCCAGCTTCTTCTCAGCAGGCAGATCGAAGAATGCTTTTCCTTCGGCAATGACATCTTGGATCAGTTTGGGATCGAGGCCGGTGTTTTTGATGTAGAGAAAGCCGACTTCAAGAAGGGCATGGCGGAGATCAAGGAGGAAAGCCGGCTTGGAGCGAGGATCGTGAGCCTGCGAGAGGTCTAAGATGGGGATGGAATCAAAGGACATGGTTGTATGAACTGAGAGACGGCAGCTTGATTGACATTGAGAGAAAGGATTGTTATCCTCATTCTGCAGGGGAACCTGGGGTAATAAACACCATCTCGGCCTGATATTGCGCCTTTTGTGGAGTAACCCATAGTTAGTTAACTAGTTAGTTAACTAGTTATGGGGTTGAAGCGGAACTAGTTGACTTGCTAAAATGGGACGGTGGTTAACAACCTCCATCTTCACGATGTGCGACAGCACTCCCTTTCATAACAACATTGTCATTCCACAGAATATACACCAAGACAAGAATGTATGCAAATTGGTGATTGTATATTGAATTCTTGCGATGGGGATACTCAGATCTTCTCCCGTCTTTCTCTCATCTTCCATTCACCGTCTACCTCAACGCGCCATTCGTAACTCGGTTTCCTTCCATTCTTCTGCGTATCGAGCCGGAACTATATCCCCACTGAAAACTGGTGCATCAAATCATGGAGGTTTGTACATACATCTTTATTTGAAATGAAAATGGTGTCACTAAACGCCCTTCAGATCCGGCTTGTTGGCATGACGAGAGCTTTTACCATTACACTGGTGGCCGCTGGCTTTTCAATGAAAGAAAGCAGCTGGCGGATCGAGCTGTAAAGTTCAACATGACAGAATTAGTCCGGATTGCTGCCACAAGTCGAGGCTACGACATAACGTCCTGCGTTGATGTGGAAAAACTACCCGAGGGGGATTTCAATAAATCCTTTCTCATCACAATGCATGACGGGCAGCAAATGGTTGCGAAAATTTCCAATCCTAATGCTGGTTCCCTTTTTTACACCACTGCGAGTGAGGTGGCCACGATGGACTTTGTAAGTTCGCCCACCGTTCCTTAGGTGGTACATATACTGAACTTCCTCCAGGCGAGGACTCTTGTCGGCATGCCTGTTCCAGAGGTGTATACCTGGAGTCCTGACAGAGCGAGTAACTCAGTTGGCGCTGAGTATATCATCATGGAGAAAGCAAAAGGCGTTCTGCTGAGTTCCGTGTGGCCTTCAATGACCAACACCCAGAAAATCCAGTTGATGAAAAATGCCGTTTCCCTAGAAAGATCTCTTCTTTCCCATCAATTCCAGCACATCGGAAGCCTATATTATGAAGCTGATCTTGCTCGGTTGCAACATGATATTAAATTCTCTAAAACTGCGTATGGGGGTTTTGTTGTTGGACCGACGACCGAAAGGAGCTTCCTCCATGATGGACGCAGGGATATTGTTACGGATAAAGGACCATGTCGGTGAAACCACTAATTGACTCGTGCAAATGATTTCAGAAACCTTGCTGACTGCCGTAAACCGGTGAAGGGAGCAACGCCTGTGAATATATTCTTGCTGCAGCCAGACGAGAAAGAGAATGTATCAAGCAATCGCCCAAGTTCCCAAGACCTGATGGGATATTTGGTGGCCCCGGAGGCTACAAACCCACGGCCAAAGCCAAGCTGGCAGTGCTGGACGACTTTGAGAAGGTAGCTTCATATTTGCTCCCTAAAGATACCTCTGTCCATGTCCCGGTTCTCTGGCATTGTGATCTCCATGGTGATAACATATTTCTTGACCCAAATGATCCATCAACAATCCTTTCTATAATCGACTGGCAGGCCGTCCACATCGCGCCTCTTTTTCAGCAGGCCCGAACCCCTGGATTCTTGGAATTCGATGGTCCCAAACCAGCTCTAGGATTTTCTACCTTACCGTCAGTTCCTGGTGACTTCGAAACTCTAAGTCCCGCGGAGAAAGCTGCAGCCGAAAAATTACAATCCCAGCAGCTTTTGTACAAAATGCACGAAGTACAGTCTGCCCGAGAGAACATGCCTGTCTTCAAGGCGCTGCAACACTCAGAGACTCTGGGAAGCCAAGTTATATCACTGGTTTCTCAAGTATTCAATGATGGAGAGCCGATAATAAAGGGACAGTTGATTCAAGTCATGCGTGAATGGGATAAGGTGGCGGGTCCGAATGGACCCCCTTGTCCGCTTAATATAGCCCCAGCCGATATTTTAGAACAAAAGGCCGATGAGCAGAAGTGGGGAGAAGGCATTCAGATGATGGGGGATGTGTTGGAGGCCTTGGGTGGTGCCGAAAACGGCTGGGAGGGCTGGTCTAGCCATGAAGACTACGAGATACTGAAGGTGAAGTTGGAAATGGTGAAAAAGCAGTTTCTGGATTATACGGCTAGAGACGAAGATGAACGGGTTGCATGGGAGAGAGTGTGGCCGTTTCGAGATGATTCGACTTGAAGGCTAACAAATCTGGAAACATCCGATTTAACTGACCACCCCTCCGGACTTTGTTTATGTGACCGTCAAAATAGGATCAGTTGATCCAAAGACTCAACCCGCCTCCTTCACTTCAAAACAAGCATTTGTATTTACTGGGGACCCTGGACAGCGCCAATAACCTTTCAACGCCAGAAGGTCGAATATATATATGCAAAGCGCAGGTATATGGATGCGACACATCCATGCCAACATACATACCCATTTATACGCAAAGTTTGACCGCGTCCACATGGAACCGCCCGGGATTTTAAGCCTCGTTCCGAATCATGGCGGAAAGTATCTTGCGCTCTCCCAAGGGGATTCTTCGTCGTGTATCCATGGAAACACTCTCCGAACTTCCATCTCTTCTGTCATCCAATATGCTCTCCCATGGCTGCACACCGTCAGTCTGTCACTTTTGTTATGAGTATCCCTCCTTTCCTGATCGTAGGGCTCTTCGTTGCTACAGGCACTCGATAAGTGACGACTGCCAGACCTATTCGGTACAATATTCTCTATCCTCAATCCGCCCAGAATCGGAAGACCAAGCTCATTTGTTCTCTGAGCTACTTGTGCAATGACAGGCTGACTTGATCACTGAACAAAACTCATGCATTAGAGACTCAACTACAAATCAGTTTTGGTCGCCGGCTGTGCAGCATCACTTCTCAGTTATGATCTCCGTCCACACAGGACGCCATAGACGATCTCTGGTCGCAGCGTTGGCCGTCTTCATTCTCTTTACTATTGTCTACCTTTCGCTCTCAACATGGAATGCTGGCCCTATGTCCCGACTCAGTTACATCGCCTCGCAGCATGCTCCGTCGATTTCCCTAGCAGAGGAAGGTTCCTCTTCGCCGTCAAAACCTACTCTGGTTAAACCTGAAAACCTGACCATCAGTGGAATGATATTCTTTGGGCGTCGCGATCGAGTCAAATCTTTACATTGTTACCTCGAGGTGCGTTGCTCTTTCCCACCCTGTCCACAATTCTTTATAAGTAACTGACAGCTTGCGCTACAGCGAAACCTAGTCGATAATGGTGGCTGGCTTGACGAGGTTCGATTCTTTGCCAACACCGAAGACGAGGAAGATCTTGCTTTCTTGGATGATATTCTCAAGCAGTCTCCGCGCTACAAGAAAGTATCTCTCGAAAAACCAGTCTGGTGGCCCGAACATACCAAACTTTGGAGGCAGGTCGAAAGGAGTACCATGTATATAAAACTCGACGATGACATTGTAAGTGCATGCACCCGGATATATTACTTTCTATTCGTGCTAAAGGAGTATAGACGTGGCTAGCCGACGACGCGATTCCCCTTATGGTCACAACAAAACTACAGAACCCTGAATTTCTCGCTGTTTCCGCGAACGTTATTAACGGTCCGCCACTCAGCTTTCTACACTACCATCATGGCGCTCTCCACCCATATTTTCCTGAGATCTTGCCATCTGCCCAGGACCCCGATCAGAACCAATCACATTACGTCCCCGAAAATATAACCGAGAAACGCTCTCTGCCTTCCTGGCGCCCATCAGACCATCCATTTTGGGAGGGTCCTAGCGACTTTCAATGGCCTCTGAAAAACGCGCCACCAGGTGACAACCACCGCTGGCTCCGTGTTGAAGATGACAAGGCCCTAAACCGTACGCCGGTAGCCAAGCTGACGTACGATTTCTGGGGTCCTACCTACGAGAGCTGGGCGATCGCCGCACAGCAACACTACTCCTTGCTCGAAAACATCGAGAAGAATACCCTTGACAACTATAAATTCTCTCCTCCGTGGCACATGCGCGGCGAGCGAATCAGGATTAACGCACTCGCCATATTAGGCGATGACGTGCTGGATACGGACGTATACAACTGGCCTGATAATCGTGGTGATGAGGACATGCTCACTTTGGATTTACCTAACCAGCTTAATAGACGTAAGTCATACCGTTCGATGATGCATGCTTTGAGATCCCAGTTGCTTTATTCGAAAAGAAATTACCAGTGTTAACACAGCCGATATTATAGATATTCTCATTGAAGGCAAAGCCCTCGCAGCGCATTTTAATTTCATGCATCAAAAGGGGCTTACGAAAACGGATCTTCTGGATAGGTATTACTCATATGCATTGGATAAAGTTTGCAAGCAGCCGTTTATACCTTTGTGAAAAATATTTATGATTTTCTTTTGATTTTTGATATTGACTTATTTATTTCGGCTGCCCTAAATATTGGTGGTATTTGAAAGTTTTGTATGTTCTTTTCATCTGGAGTTAAGAGTGTAAAATAGATACAATGTCGCTTCAATTCGGACACAATGCTCCCTCATGGATAGAGGTGAAGCAAAAGTGATTTAAGAAAAACACCTCTATATGCATAAACCTCTCTTCACTGTATTAGTGACTCAGATCCATATGGATATAACAGACTTGAAAAAAAAAATGGTAATTTTCTGTCTTCTGTTTTCCCGATCGACTGAAACGTTCCCTTTTACGATTCCACGAAGGAAAACAGAGAATGCCCGACCGCCTTGCAAAAATCCCGGATCAACCCGAATTTAAGCCATTTTTCCTTCTCCCTCCCTATGCACGGGACTGCTGCTTCCGCTGCTGTCAGCGTAAGTCCCCATTCCCGCCACATTATGCTTTTCCACCTCAGTACCCGGTGCGGAGCCGAATCCGTTCCCAGCACCAGTGGAGCCATCATTGCTTGCCAGGCCATACTGAACCATCATCTCGCGAATCTCCTGCTCGCTCAAGTACGGCAGGTTCTTCGCAGCAGTAACATAGCTTGTTTTCTCTGAGAAACCTTTCGCGAAGATGAGATCAATCTCTTCGAGACTGCGGCGCGCTGTCTCCGGGTAAAAGAAGTATATTATTGGCAAGAAACTGGCGTTGACAACGGCGAAGAAGAGATATGTTCCCCAGCCGATACCGTCAAGCATGACGGGAGTAACCATGACAATTGTGAAATTGAATAGCCAGTTTGAGCATGTTGATAGGGCATTGGCCTTTGCACGAGTCTTGATAGGGGAGATTTCGGCAGGATAGAGCCATGGCAGAGGAAGCCATGTTGCACCGAAGGAGGCAATGTATGTGAATAAGCCGACGGCAGCTCCCTTGGCCGTAGCTTCTGTTCCAGGGATCAGACAAGAAAATGTGATCACCATCGAAAGACATTGGCCGATCGTGCCGTATAAGAAAAGCTTCCGGCGGCCGACACGTTCAATGAGAAACCACGACGTCGTGGCAAAAATAGAGTAAACGATCATGTTAACGCCACCCAAAAGCATAGACATGGCGTGGGTTTGGCCAATTGACTTTTCAAAGAGAATGGGAAAGTAGTCTGCATCAGGCAAATTAGATTCTGCAATGATTTCTAGATGCCTTACACCAGAATGTGAACTCACAGATCACAGCGTTGCAGCCGCCTATTTGCTGCATGATTTGTGAAGATACTCCTAAAAGCATTCGTCGGAAATGTTGTGTTTTACCGTTGGAAAAGACTGCTGACAGGGGCGCCGCTTTGCTCCCTTCTCCAGATCTGATATAGTGTCAGCAGAGTTTCATTAAGCCACCGAAGTAGACATGAAACATACGCCTTGATAGAATCGAGAACGATTCCTTTCTGCATTTGGACGTCTTCGTGAGATATCGGCTTGCCTTGGAGAGCAGCGATGACACTCTCTCCCTCCTCAAATCTGTCATGCATACAAAGCCATCTCGGAGATTCAGGCATGTACCACATCCCGACAACGATGAAAACCCCAAAGACGACTTGAAACGCAATTGGAAATCTCCATGTCAAATCATCCGGACCATACGAAGCTCCATAATCGATCCAATATGCGATCAGTGTACCAAAGGCAATGACACCACCTTCAATACAGATCAAAAGTCCTCGATTGGACGTCCGAGAGCATTCGGCTTGATAGGTAGGGATCGTAGAAGTGTTGATACCATTGCCAACACCTGTGACGACTCGCCCAACTATAAACTGAGCGAGAGCATCATGGCCCGGGATTGCAGTAACTTGAATGGCCACTCCAAGAATCATGACTGTCGCACCAAGCATGATAGACTTGCGACGACCTAGTGCGTCGCCCATCCAGATAATAGACATAGCACCAGCCAAGCAACCTATACTAAAAGATTAGACTTGTTCGTGTTTACTGAACCTAGAACTTACCGATTTCATATATAGCCGTGACGAAGCCCTGCATCGTGGAATTGTCTCTCGTGGCGGGAAAAGCATCGTTGAAAGGTCTCGCGCTAATAATACCGGACATGATACCCTCTGTTATAATGAATGAATTAGTTTGAGAAGATGACACTCAAGCAGTGCAAAACATACGATCATATCCAAAAAGCAAAAATCCGCATGTAGCCACCGTCGAGATGGCAAGGGAAAGTTTATGGCCGGTCATGCCGGCATACCGTGGTGCTTCTTCCATCGCTGTAGTGATTGTTTAAAAAACCGACATAAATTGGAAGATGTTGATGGAGAAACGAGCTGAAGCGAGCCTGATATGCCACCACCTTTTTTCAACCGGAAGTACTCCCCCAGGGAGGTTCAGCTTATTCAGGATCGAGTTAGCAAATTGGGATCTGAGAGCCCGCTGTTGAACATGGAGCTGACGGCCGCGGATGATAAAATAAGGAAGAAAGGATGGCGACCAGAAGTAGAGCTGCAGACGAGAGAGATGGGGTACTCCATATCTTTATATCCCCATGTCTGAATTCAACCAGACAAAGTTTCTCCGATGAGGATCTGCACAAGATTCATGTGTACCTCCACATCCAATGTCCACACGACCATGGCAAGAAACCGTCTGAACCGGTGACCCCTTACGGAAAATCCACCTAGCCCAAATCGTGGAGACCAATTGCGAGGAGTGTTTTGGAAAGGATGCCAGGAACAGGCAGTCCATAAACCACATTTTGTGTGAGGGAACAAAGTGGCTCAGAAGGCCTTTGGTACATAAGAATGACGACAGTGGAGAACTTGACGTGGAGAAGAGCCCGTCAACCATCTGCAAAGACAGTTCTCTCCTCAATTATACCTTTCACCACCTACATAGCCCATATTAGTAGCCCACCTGCAAATTATTGCGCTCGAAGTTGTCGCCTATATGCCACAATCACGGTGCATAGGTAGAACTCACACATGCAAAGGAGCACTGGTGATCGATGCTGTATGTATGTATATATGAAATCATCTGGCTGAAGCCTCTTTAGAAACATTCAAAGCTGAATGATGGTTTGTGTCATGGATAGAAAGGATGCAAATCTGTGGTACCTGAAAGGTGGACAACTGAAGTTGCTTTAGAGATACAGTGAAGTATCAGACATTTGTCTGCGCATCTTAGCTGATTCACTGTATGTGCTGCTCCTTTTGTCACCAAAACAGAGACAGCAGGCACCTTGTTGGCAGTATTGAGCCAGCTAACAGTGGGATCTGGTGCAGATTCGATTGAGCGGCCACAGATTCAAGCGGATACATCCAGGGAATGGTAGGCTCATGATGACTTGATCACTTCATCGCTCCTCTGCGCGTACGGCCGTCAGAGGCCATCAGTATCGCAAGATGTGCAGAGGTCGGCAGACCTGCTGCTTCCAGCGCAGAGGACGAAATAAGCTTGAGGCTGCAGCGACTAGCCAGACTTGGCAGGTGGATAAGCTTCGTCTTGGCGGACATCACGTGCTAGAAAACTCTTCATTGATGACATAATGGCTCAAGTCCGTCAGGATCGACATCGCGTCCCACGGATGCGAAGGTCGAGAGTAATAGATGGCTTGTTCCTGTGCTCTTCCGAATGGCAGCTTGCCTTCCGTCCCTAGATTCAACAGTGTGCAATACAGATTACTGAATGCGGATGTTTACTCATCAAATTAGGCCAGTTTGAGCGCGGAGCCTCGTTATGAGCGCGGAGGCGAACGGAGCATTATCGTGTAGCCACGAAGCTAAGGAGTTTATCTCAGCACAAGGACGTGGATCAGCGTTGCCTGGAAGTTGTAGCAGGTGGCACTGCACTGTCAACGTTGCATTGTAGGGTGATCTCCTGTCGAAATTTAATGGGGCTGTATGTATATACCGCGAGCACGGCATACGCAAAGGAGAAAAGGAGAAGGTATTGGAGTGGAGAATGGCTTTCCCAAGGAAACATTTCCGAGACTTAAGTGCAGGTTTGCCGGTTTAAGGCACTGTAAAGTTCGGGCCGAACCCATCGGGCTCTTTCTCTTGCCCGTACAAGCGACTTGTTAACCACGCCCTTACGAACAGGCAAGGAGGATTATCGGGTCCTGAGATCAGTTTGTTAATTTCCGAATTCGCAGTTACAAATCGTTGTAAGCAACAAAATCTTCAAACTGAGAGCATGATTGGAAGTTTAAATAGTCGATACGGAAGGATATATGCAGCTCAGCCATGGAGGTAAATTATGATAGACATGTGAAGACATGAATGAGTGGCTTATTAGCATCGACTTTGAACACCAAGAAAGCAAAGGTAAATTTCAATATCATCATTCCACAGCATAATAAATGGGTATCAAAATGCGTTTAGAGATCGCCTGTCACATTAGCACCGACGATTTTTCACGAGTGAATTGCTACACTACTTCCATGTATCGCCTCATCTGGACGGAACCCAAACACCAGCCGATACAGATCCAGCAGCCAGCCATATTGTCCATCATGCTGGATCATTACCTGCACTGCCCTGGCGATATCCGGTGCTGTGGCATGCGCTGGCGGGGGAACAATACTAAAAGCCGGGTCAACGGTAACTAGCTTTTTATAACAAACCAGCAGCGAGGTTTGCCATGCCAGAGTGCCGAAGGCATCGGATGATAGCGCCTTTACAAAAGCGGAAAGTGTGTGGGGGCCGCCGCGTTGGAAACCGTTGTTCATTGCTGCTCGGACAATGAGTAGCTTTAGGCATGTGAGGTTGGGGTCATCGTAAGGTGATTTTACGGTGTGTGTTGATGAGGTTGTAGAGGAGCGAGATGGAGGGCGGGAGTAGCCAGCTAGAATGGAGCTGGTAGTCGAAGGCCAACTTGGATGTAATGTTTGAATATTTCCAGCTCCGAGCACAAGTATGTTCGGAACTTGGGCCTGATCCGGGGAGAGCATGGTAGCAGTATCATCGAATATGGTCGTAGGGGTTTCTGGGTTGGGTGTTATAGTCATCAGACTATGGGTGGGCTCTGGATATCCCGCTCCCTTTGCTTGATAGAACGCTTGCGTAAACGTCGTTTGGCTTGGCCTTGGTGTTCGGCGATCCGGGCGTACTTGTGTCCATCCTTCTCGGAAGATATCGCACAGATCCCAGCATGCTTGCACTGCAGAACCAAGGAGCTCTTCGTCCGCGGATTTGCCCTCTCTCTTGCTTTGCCGTAGGTTAAATAACATTTCTGCGAGACTCCAGCAGGCTTTCAGCAGCGAATCTGTTTCGTCAGCCAATTGCGTTCGTTGTTTCATTAACCGATGGCACAATGTAATATAGAAGTCAAGCGTCCTCTCTCGAAAAGCTTCGGGCAAATTGCGATCGTGGGTGTTGTAAAGATGGTTATTCAGTTCAAAGCTAACCCGTAAGATTGAATCTGCAACCTCGTCATCCTTTAGCCGAATTTCAAAAAGTGCCTGGCAGAATTCTCGACAAAGATCAAGCGTCGGTCGGACGTGGAGGGCGTAATCGTTGTCTCGATTTGCATACAGGTTTTGACAGAGTTTCCAGCACGATTTCCATGCCTGCTCTTGCATACTGTGTTTGCCAGAGCCCCGAAATAAACGCTCTCTATGTATCGAGCTCATATTTGCTAGTGTATTACATAGAGTCCAGCACTCGGAAAGGGCAGTCCGCAGTGCATTGAGTTCATAATTACAGGCGGGTGGAGCAGTAGCGTTTTCCAGTGCGTTTTCCGGTGCGGTTTCGAGTTCTTCATGGGTAAGATCGTGATCGAAACTCTCTGGAATATCTATCCGAGCCATTTAGTTCCCAGAGCATTGATGGATAAGGAGAGTTGATCACCTTCCAGGCTTTTTGGCCGTGGTTTTCGGCCAAAAGAATCAATCTCTTGTCTAGTTTGGGCGCGTGGTGTTGCCCGGTCAAACCAGGGCTCGACCTTTGTCGTTAACGGTGGAGGGGAGACCGGGCTGGATTGCTAACCGTTCGTGAGCCAACGTCTTGCTACAGGTTTAATCTCCATGTCAAACCTTGTTGGGTGCGTTCGCCTTTTCGGGAACTCTCAATGTCTGAACAGTAATGTCGGAATCGTGCGAAGATGATATCGTGGATTCCTGGGGGGAGTCGCCCGCGCGCTATTCGCTGTCAGTGCCAAAGAAAGAAGAAAAGGCTATGTAACCGTACAAATTCAGCGAATCCTGGAGGGGCATGAATCACAGACTGCGGATCTCCATTGTCGCGAGAATTCTGTATTCCATTTGTTTGGAGCTGCAGGCCGATCAGTTAGCATTTCAAATCTGTTGAGCGGAAAAAAGAATCGTACAGTGAGCTCTTGTGGAGGTGAACTTGAAGAGTGTGGTCCATCGTCCATGATAACAGGCAATCTGCCGTTGGTCAACAATTCTTCCGCTTCCACCAATGTTTCGTGGTCGTTCAATGACACGGCTGTCAAATCCGTGACGCCTCCCATGCCGTCCACCTCTTCGATATGGGCAAACCCCGCAAATTGTGTTTTTGTGGCTATTTCGGAAGGCCTGGGAAAATTGTTAGAAGCTGATAGAAATTATTGAACACCAGACAGACGAACAACGAAGACCTATTGGCGTTGCACGGACTCAATGTGCCAGGTGAGCCTGACATCGTAGGGAAAACGCGGTTCACCGAAGGGGAGGCCGTATACGCGGATTTGATTGCAATCATCGTCTCTTCAAGAAAACACCTAATTACTCAAGCGATACCTGTCAGCTCTGTCTCCTTGACTTGTTAAATATTGAAGCACACTATCGTTGGATTCCCTTTGCCAACGTGGCCTGCATGATTGCGAACCCCCCAAAAAAGGAGTCTGGTAGCGTTGGAAGGCGATAACTATTTACCTGCTGTGGAGTTTTTAGAGACCAACACTTCAGATGAAGTTCATAACGCGATCAAACACCAAACTTTGCAGGACTCGTGCAAAAAGTAGCCTCCTCCAATCTGTTCCAAGAATGAAGGGCACATCGACAAAACGCGATGAGAAGCAATGGCTGAGCGAGCAGGAAATAGGGTAACAACTGAGTGGTAACAAGTCCACAGCCCGAACTTGTTGGCCTATTCCCCGAGAATAGCGGCGTAGTTAAGGTCAGAGCTTCCAGTGCTATCGAAGAATCCACTCTGAACTGTTTCAATATCGGTGAACGATTCCGTTTTCCCTGTCCATTTGAATCGACAATGCGGGAGAAGCGCCGCCATCAGCCACTCAGAGAGGAATCAAGCACAACGCACGGCTGGTCAGTGAACAGGGATCTAGGCGCCGGCCTGGTGGCCAAGGCCTCAAGGCTTCAAGGCTCTCAGCCATTCGAAAGGCTGAATTTCCATCATGGACATCCACAGGCGGTTTTTGGTTGGTCCAAGCATCACCGTAGGCATTCCGGTCAGCTTTGGTGTCCAACAACATGGCAAGCCAAGTCGCCACTATAGTTAAGTCGACGTTAGCCTGTCACACTTGGTGCAACGGATTGCTTTAGGTCCTGGCTGCTGTGCCATTTTGACCCCGAGTTATGGTGCACGGGAAATCTAGAAAAGCTGCCCTTTCAAGGTGATATTCGCCGAACGAGGTTGCACTTATTGAAGCCAGCCACTATCTTCCGGGCGACTCCCAGGACAAACCACCTTAAGTAGGCGCACACTGGGTATGAATTTCCAATTGAAGAGTGTACATATTGTACTGTACTTCTTTCGGTACCGCCGCCAGCTTTAGTTCTCTTTATTCTTAGAAACAACTCGCAAGTTACTGACCCAAACTCCCCAAAGCCCTATGTATGTACTCCGCATCCAGCAGTAACTTGTTTGCCTCTAGCTACAGCTACGGGGGCCAAAAGGTACCAGCGCTGAGAATCGCTGCTGTTTAGCGTGGGGGCTTTAACTAAACTTAATCAGGCCCAGGCGCTCACACAGGCTCCGGAGGCGGGCTGATAGGGCCCAACTGGGGCACCAACACGCCTAAATCTGCCCTTCGCGACCTATCCCAAACACCGGACCTGTCCGCTCTGCCGGTGCCCGCTGCCCAGTTGATGGGATATCATGCTTCTCAATGGAAGTCGGGAAGAAATCTAAGAATAGTCGGGTGAATACGAAGTAAAAAGGATTCATTATTTTGAGATTTACTTACACTCCGCGCTAATAAGATAAAGGATTTGAGCGGTGTATAACTAGTCAACTCTAACAATTGTGAACCGTAACTTCACCACCCAAAACCTTCATTATCAAAGATCAGCCAATTCCTATTTTCGCGTTAGCCGCGAGGACATCGTCTCCGTTTCAGCCATCTACAAATCTGGTATCGTCTCTCAATAGAGTCGGCATGCTCATTGCAAGGTAGAATGGAAGGAGTAGTGTAGCATTAGAACTAAGAATCAGCAGGACACTTGGAATATGATGCTGTCATATGTTTGAGGGGACAACGTCCAAGCCTACAAGAGTGGCTTTAGAGTCAAGAAGCGGGGTGGCCAAGCAGACAAAGTGTAATATCAAGAGCTGGGGAGCAGAATAATAATCAGACCAAACCTCCAACACAAAAAGAAAGCGAATTGTTGGATTATTAACTTAGCCCTCCCAAGGCGCTTCATTCCCCACTGTGGCATGGTTGGGGGCCCTTTTACACATTGTTGGACCTGTATCCCAGCCACAAGGCAGATTGCATTTGGGAACAAAAAGGCGGGACAAAATGTACGGAGTACGGAGTACTCCGTATGCACAAATGGTTGAATTCGAGACGGATTAAAGCTAGCTCAATATGTATGTACATGTTGTCGCCGAAGGAAAAGGGCCGAGTGTAGCCTCTATTATTGACAGAGCTCCGTCGCTCTGTTGCATCGATGTTGGCAATATGACGACCTTCATTTTCATAGAATCTTCGGCGACATTTGCCTGGTTCGTTTAAACAGGCCTATATTTCTGCCATAACTAACCACGCTGTCGGGCTTGCGAACTTGATGCAGTCGTTTGCAGGTTGCCTGGTTTTTGGGACGTATGCAGGGACGAAGGAGCGACAAGCTTTGGAAGGGTTTGCTGGATGGCCAGCTGAAGCCCTTATTTTTCACTAACCCGTTGAAACGGGCAGACGCAAGATGTAGTGCTCCTAAGTTGCTTGCGCGAATTTGCGGAGGAATCTAGAGAGGCATCTTGGCTCTATCACGCTCGGCCGGATTATATCTATAGGATCCAAACACATTAGAACCGAATCGTTCACCCAGTTTTAAAGCGTGCTTGACCGACTTTAGAAGTTTCTCAATCAAATCGACGTGTGTCATGAGCATTCGACGGCAGCAGTACCGCTTACAACCGAGCTGGTCCATGGCATCTCTGTTAAAAACAAAAGTCAGAGCTTGACACGTCGCAGGCCTCCGTTCTTCGATGCTCACCCATCAGGAACACCGTCATCAAGAAGGCGCAGATATCTCTCCCAGAGGTCCCCAACAACCTAGACCGCAGTGAATAAGCAATAGTCAAAGCGAGAGGCGAGACTGAGTGTTACAACGAACCTTACCGCAAGAGAAGCAACGGACAGGAATGATCATTTTGAGGTCGTCAAAGTAAAACCGCAGTAATGCTTGGATAAATCGGCGGCGTTGCTTGCAAAAAGAATGATTTTTAAAGAAGACCTCATAGAAGATTATCTAATGCCGCGGATAAGCTAGTCTATTCATGGACTAGGTCGGAATACCCACACGCTAGCTAGAGTGGGTATAGTGTGCGACAATCAAAATTTTTGGCTTTGACGATGCAGAAAGCTCGAAGAGAAAGTGACGGAGACTGAGATTTTGTGCTAGGAATTGTTCGGCGAGCCTACGAGGAATTAATGGCCTAGAGTGCAGTAACCTTTGTTTGAAATACTGCTCTCACTGCAGGGTCCTGAAGCTACCCTTTGCCTTTCCCGCGCTTGCGTGCGAGACTACATTTCCAACTATGAAGGGAAAAAGAGCATTGCGTCCAGATGCGTCGCCTGAGGTGAAACCCGCCCGCGAAGCTAAAAGGATGAAGCGTAGCAGAGATGCGGATTCATCTTCGGCAACAGTCTCCAAAACCAGCCGCAAAGTCCTTTCCGTGCAAGATCAAACACCTCCGAGAAAAGCTTCCTCGAAGAACCTAGATGCGCTAGGTTCAGATGAGCTCTCAATTGTGCCGAAAGGGGTGAAAGAAGAAGGATTAACTCAAGTCGGCCGGTCGAGTTCATGGGGATTGTCATGCCGTAGCGGAGGGCGCTTCTTAAACCTCGACCCGGTCTTCACTTTGGATGAGAAGTATGTCTAACTCGGGCTTCTTTGGTTCCCTTGAGAAAGGCATATTGACTGACACTTTTCCCTCTCCGTTTAGATACATTCTTCTTGCGCGTGATAATGCGATCCAGGTATATTCCATGAACACATCCTCCATGGTTCGGGCGCTCCAGATACCCGATAACCTCCAACATATCACTGGTTACAAACTTTGCCCCAGCTGCCCGAAGCGAGTTTTTGTTGCGACACACTCTGGCGGTATAATAGAGTGGGACTGGACTACGGGCGAATGGATAGACTCCTGGAAACTTTCGAAGCGCATTCTCGCTATCGAGGTCGTCGCGGCCGCGGGAGGTGACTCGACACCTTCAACAAAATCGATCGTTTACTCTATTTGCAAGAGAAAGGGAAAATATGAAATTTCCATAAGCACCAAGGGAAGCGATCCAGAGGACCAATCGTGGAAGCAAACCGTAATTTACAACACCTCAACGCCAATTCACAACCTTCGTACCGCTAACAAGGGCCAAGTCATTGTCGCAATCGCCGGGCCATGCGTTGTGATCGGCCAAGCCAGTCGAACTGAATCTTTTGATTATACTTGGCGGGAGGTCCGATTGCCCGTCAATGTTACGTGTTTCGATATCCGAGAGCCCTCTCGCCCTCAGAGCCGGTCCTCTTTCTCTCCCGTGGTAGACATGGCAGTTGGAGATTCCGACGGTGCTATCGCCGTATATCACGACTTTGTCAATACATTATTGCACTGTGAAAATGGAAGAGAGTCGGATGCTGGATTGGTTTCTCGCCGTCTTCATTGGCATAGAGACTGTGTGAAGACTGTAAAATGGTCAAAAGACGGTAAGTCACCCACACTATTTCTAAAAGCTCCCATATATTGACATAAAGTAGGCAATTATCTCATTTCTGGGGGCTTGGAAACGGTATTGGTACTTTGGCAGCTTGATACCGGAAGAAAGCAGTTTCTGCCCCATCTCACTTCGCCGATCTGTAACTTGGTTGTTTCTCCGTCCGGAGTTAGCTATGCGGTTAAACTAGCGGACAATTCCGCCATGGTGTTGTCCACGTCGGAATTACGACCTATCACTAGCATAAGCAGTTTGCAGCTACCTTCGTATGATGCAGTGAAACGGCACGGAAAATCCAAGAAGACCAGCAAGTCAACGAGTCAACCTTTTACTGATAGACTTCCAGCGATTTTGCACCCAATACAATCAGATTATCTACTGTTGGTTGTGCCGTCCTCCCAGGCCGCTCCCTCGCCAGATAAATCCCCAAGCGCTTCATTCCTGCAAACATTTGATACACGGTCGAGCCAACACATCTCTCGCCAGGCACTCGCGAGGACTAACGTCTCGGTTCTACATACTGGCCCTGAGGGCACAGAACTGACCACGCCAAATGTGAAGTTTGTCCAAGTATCGTCTGATGGAGATTGGCTGGCTACGGTTGACGAATGGGAGCAATACCCGGAATCCATGAGCATTTTGACCCCTATCGACGAATCTGATGAGAAACGCAGAAAAAGGGAGATATTCTTGAAATTCTGGTGTTGGAATGAAGCTAATGGCGAATGGGAGTTGGTAACCCGGGTCGATAGCCCTCATTTCTCATCGACCGACGGTCCGATGCCAGTTCGCGATCTAGCAATGAACCCAAATCGTCTAGGCTTTGCAACTATTGGTGACGACGGTGTTGTCCGTCTCTGGACCCCTGAGTACAAGCATTCTTCCGCACAGAAGCCGGGTCAGAGCCGCCAAGTAAAGACATGGCGATGTTCTCGACTTGTGGCACTGGCAAGCCCAACAGTCAGTAATGCTTCGTCATCCCAAACTGGTGCATGCCTGAGTTTCTCGGAGGATGGCTCAGCTCTTGCTGTATGTTGGGCTGGAGATTCTAATCCTGGATCTGGCCTTGTGTATATCATTGACCCGGACAGCGGCAAGATCTGTCATACCCGCGAGGGTCTTTACTCCGGGATCCCGCGAGGATGCGGTTTCTTGGATCGCTATTTGATCGTTTTATCTGACATCCTTGTCTCATGGCATACCGTTACCGACCAAATTGCGTTTGCACTTGTATTGACCGGCACACCTGACTCCCGCTCGTCTGACCGATCCACCCCGCTGCTGGCTTTAAATCATCGAAATCAAACTCTCGCTATCGCATTTTCCTACGTTCAACCCGATTCCCAGAGTGAATCGGCGGACTCGGAAAGCAAACCTCGCTTCCAAACCGCGGTTTTCGAACCAACTTCGCCCAATCCATTGTTCCAATCAAAGCTGGAATACGCTCCGCGGGCCCTTCTTCCAAGTGTCAAGACAGGAGACTACATCATCGTCGATTCTGAGGCGCAGGTTTTACAGCTCTCGTCTAGTAGCCAAATGGCGCGTGCCCCGATTGAGAGTGACGTCGCTGAAGTGTCCATTAAGACTGGGTTGGAAGATATCTTTGGTGCTCACCGGCCTCTGCCTCAGCAGAGCCAGCCGGAATTGGATAATGACCGTATCGAGCATGAACATGCGCAGGCGAAAAGCCTGGCTGATATATTTGATGTTGGACCTTCATTTGCACTGCCAGGAGTGGATGTTCTGCTTAATGATGTTGTGTATATGTATGGCGGGATAAAGGCCTAGTTTCATATTTTGATTATAAAAGTTGCAATCTGGGGAGGATGGATTTCTGAGTGCAAAGAATATCTCTTTCTGATGATCAGACACAGTGTGACTGACCTTCCAACCATAGGTGTGGAGATCATGCCTGCTGGAGCTACAGTAATGATACTGCTTCAAATTAAAAAGCATATGCTGTTCTTGATTGTCTAGTGGCTGGTAGTCTTGTAAGCATAACACAAAGTATTGGGGCTTAGCTAGTTGCAAGGGTAGGAAGAAACTGCCTGCTGTTGAGATGCACTGTTCCCCTCTTTTGCATGCAGCAATACTTAATCTCCTCAATCCTTAAGATGAAAACATAAGGTCCCAGGAGTATCAACTTTCAGCCCATTCACAAGGATTCAGAAGAGCATTTAACCTCCTTTTCACCAGTCTTACATTCATATAGTCTCTTCACATATCAAAACCTGTTTCAAAAGAAGGTAAGAAATATCCAACCTATACATACATCCCTATGCTCAAACACCTACTTTTGTCTGGTGGTAACACCAGTTCATTTTCTGAATTTGCACCAATCTGACTTATTAAATGGACCATACACTGACAGTCTTGACAGTTTATAGTTCTATAAGCCTTCCAATTCTTGAGAATGTGTTTACACCCAGGTAGAGCAGCGATGGAACAAATGTACCTACCCCTGATGGGGAAAACCACAACATCCCAATCATAAGGAAAGTAGAGAATCCACAACCAAGTATGGATAGAGATACTATCAACAGGCTGTCGTGTGTAAGATAAAGACAACAATGGACTATGTGCCGACGCGATACTATGGCCAATTCTTCTTGGGTCAACTGTCTTGAGGGGCGAATGTCCGATCTGCAAAGCAAGGGGGTGCTATGACAAACCTGATTAATAGTGGGTAATGCGAAACTTCTCTCTCGCCAAAAGTCATTCTAATTCTTTGTTTGCAGGTCGCGTTGCTTAGTTGAACCGAATGGGCTGGCAACGGGAATCCTGATATCGTGAGAATAGGATATGAGGTGGTCGAACTTTGCGAGACCAGTTGGACGAGGTCAGGCGACTAGCGGAGGACTGTGCAAAGATATCCAAGGGCCGAAAAGGAAAGCGGACTGAGATAACAAGAATCCAACAACAAACCGCTCCACATGTATTTATTTGCTTATTCCGGTCTTGGAAAGAAGAGCGAATATTATTCCCAACGGGATACCGGTAAACCAGATTATATTCCAGAAACTAGGAGCTCGAATCTTTCTCAAATCACAGAGGAGTTCATCTGCACTGCTGTATTCGCTCGCCCAACATTTCTTGATGACCGCCCGGATTGGGGCAGGAATGGTGTCTAAGTTTGGGAATTCATGCTGGCGTAGTAACTTCCGGATTTCTCTATGATCTTTATCGGCGTAGAGTTGCTGTCCCGTATTTATTTCATAAATCACTGTTCCCAATGCGAATAATTCATCGGTTGCGGTTGGATCAGCGTCGCTGTTGAACAGTGTCGGTCTAGCGTATCGTTCGGCGTAAGATACCACAGGAAGGGTATCGTCAATCATAGAACCACCAAAATCCGCTAGAATTAGAGTGCCATCACTCTGGATCAGAAAATTGTGACTGCCGATATCACTATGGATCACATGCTTGGAGTGGATATATCGTAATGCATTCGCAGCCTGCAGTGGCCATCTAGAAAAAAGAGAGAAAGTCAGCCAAATTCCTATGAAACATGGGGAGGCAGTACTAACTCATGCCGCCTTGCTGGGAACTTCGAGAGTGCGAGATTCTCGGCGAGTGTGCCACCAGGCTCATATTGAAATATGAGACCATCTGGTAAACCATCGCCTTGGGAGTATTCACCGTAATACCGCAAGATAGAAGGGTGCTGGCCAAGTCGCTCGTAAATCCGTTTTTCAATTGCCTGCAAGCTTCCCACTGCAGGGTGGTCAAGAAATTTCTTGATCACAAAGCCAGTATCAGCGACTTTGATGATTTGTGAAAAGCCGCCAATGCCGGCAAGTTCTAGTTGCTGGCGGTCTGCCGCTTTGAGAGCTTCTGCCACGGGTAGAGGTATGTGGCTGGACATTAGGGAGTATATTCATCACTGACGCTGGCATATGAAGGGAAGCAGATGATCGATAGGGGAGCATACTTTCAACACTAACTACTCCGTATGGAGTACGCGTTGCGCTAAGCAACCATGAGCATCAGGGGTCGGGCATTAAACTGCTTGGCGTTTGCCAAGTTTGCATCTTCTGGTCCACGGTGACTCAAGCGTGTTAGAGTGAAAGAGCTTCTGAAAGTGAACGGATATCTTCTTTCTGAGCCTGACTTCTTCCATAACCAAGTATTGAGAGGACAACCTCGAGAACCAGAGATAATAACACACGCGTCATCACTTCAGATATAGACACAAAACCTTCAAGAAGCGAAAAAAAACAATGGCGTCTTCCGGGAAACTCATCAAACCGCATCCCGCTAGCTCCAAGACCTTCTACCAAACCTCTTCTCCCTACGAGCAACGAATTGGCTACTACCGCGGTGTCCGCCATGGCAACCACATTTTCATTTCCGGCACCACAGCTGTCGATCCCAACTCGCCTCCTTCTGCGCCGCAGATCTTGCATCCGGGGGACGCTGCGGAGCAAATGCGCGTTGCCCTGGGCGAGTGTCTCCGGGTCGTGGACGAGCTGTCGGCAAACAAAGGCCGAGCGAAGGAGAGTGTGGTAAGGGTCAGAATGTTCGTCAGTAGGAAAGAGGATGCACCGGGCGTGATGGAGACATTCAGGGAGATGTTAGGGTCTGGGAAGGCTGGACGCGCCCGGGAGTGTGATGAAACCGGTGCAGCAGCGACATTGATCGTGGTCAAGGATGGGTTTGTTAGTGATGATATGTTGGTCGAAGTGGAGGTTGATGCGATTGTGGAAGAATGATCAGATCCATGGTAACAGGTAGACTGTGCTTTACAAGCTTTACAGTTGGTCCGTTGCAACCCAATCTGTTGCAGTATAATTCACCACAGATTCTCCCCACGGTTAAGAAGCGAGGCTTGGGCTAACTGTCTTTAACGATGCAGCAAATAGCCAAACCGAGTTCCCATCAGGACTGCAGGATTTCCGCCTCTGAAGCGAAACGACAAAGATGGTTATTGCTGGACTCAAGCTCAGACGAAATCAATTGTACCGAAAGCCTTGGTTCTTGCCATTAAGACTCAAACGCATCACTTGCTTACAGGAAACCAGAAAATTAATCGTGCAACGGAGCGAATCTCTAGATGGAGCCAAAATATCCTATTCGAAATATTTCTTCTTGCTCATGAGGCGGTCCGCGACTTCTTTGTCATGGCCAAATACTAGCTCAGCACTGAACATCCGTTGTAACCGCTTGATCATTTGCAGGCTGTTGAACCAGGCCGAATGGTCACGCGCCAACCAGCCGTGGGGATGCGACATCTCATAGTTCTCGGCTATATGGAACTGATCCGTCGTGAAGATAAACGTCCCGTCTTTTTCCAAGTTCACTTGCATAATGCATAGACCAGGCGTATGGCCAGGGGAATGGTGGAGCGTGATGCCTTGGAAGAGGTCCAGATGTGGCTCGTTGAAAGTCTGCCAGTTGAGCTTGTCGAGAGACATATAGTGGGCGAGGTATACACCGAGATCGGCGCCAGTGGCGATGGCCCAGCAGGCATGTTTAAATTCTTCCTCGTGAACGTAGATGGGAACATCGGTCCCGACAAAATGCTCCAGGCCGCCGGCATGGTCAAGATGCAAGTGCCCAAACACTACGGCCTTGACGTCCTTGATATCATTCCCGGTAGCCTTAATGGCGGCCGGAAGTTTATGCTCCTCATTATACACTATTCGGGGGAACACATCCGTCAGGGGAGCTCCCCATTTCTGCACACATGCATTGATATCAGTTGATGGAGCTAACATCTCATGCGCCCGAAGAGCAACCCACAACTTCAATATTCTCTGCACAGCCAGTTTCGAACAAGATCAAACCCTCCTGGGGATGTTCTATCAAGACAGACAGAATGATCAATTCTCGTCGTTTACTTTCGGGGGTTTTATTGCTCATAGTGCTCATATTCCCGCCGCGAAGGAGCCTGGATGGAGTTAGTCATGACTTGCACTCCGTATGCTTGTCCGTATACTGGATGTACACACCAGCCTTCGTCGCACTCGAGAGTCCCTAAGTTCAATAGATGCATCTTCGTGCCAGGAGGGCAATTGAAAGCCGGCAAGTTTGCTTTCGCAACCTGGCTGGCAAACGCTGATGTCAATGCCGTTGCCATTTTGCCAGAATCCCGATTCCAAAGAGTTTTGTCCCTGTAGCCCTTTTCAGCGCAAATGATAAAGTGACGTTAGACCTTCAACGTAAAAGCAAGCAGCAGCACCGACACAATGTTCGAAACTTCAATGAATCAGACTAAAGTGCGAAAAGCAGCTCTTTAACTACACCTGTTGGTTGTCCAACGTCGACCCCGCTCGGTCAGACATCAACTGTGAGACGGAGAACAATTGCCGTTCGGTCCCCACATGTGTACTACGCTTGGGGATCATCATCTGTTAAGCGATTCGTAAGCATCTAAAAGCCAGGATATAAAGCCTTAAGCTGCTAGTTAGCTGACACAGTGGTTATGTATGAAGGTATGCAACCTCGTCCGTCCATCCGCGACCGGCGAGATGGATGACGATGCAGGGCAAAGACATTCCCGCCTAGGATCTTGGAGATAGGCGGCTCTTTGAAAACATATTCCTGAGTGTTTCACGAACCCGAGACTTAAGGAGGTGCTTTTATATTGTTTTCGAATAGCTAAATTCGATGATATCGGTCGTCAAGCGGTGGGGCGTTGTCGTTCGTTGGTGCCCTTGGAGAATTCTCCAACGTCCATGCGTTCAGTCACAATGCAATCATTTCAAATGATGAAGATGAAGATGAAGATGACGGGCCTCCATTTGTTGACGTTCCCATTTTTAAGGCCATACACCAGACGCCCTCTTTACAGGCAGGTTGCAATGATATCAACAATTGCACATACCCATAACCCAATGTTTGAGTACACACGCGGTCGATTCCTTCTCGGCGAGACCGAGCAGATGGCACGACGCCGCGTCCGATTCAATATGCACGAATTGAAAGCTTTAGCCGCAAAATCAGTCGGCGCCGACCGGTGTGTCAGTGTTGAAAAGTGTCCTGACGGCTTGTACAACAAAGCGTATATCCTCACCATGGATACCGGGAAGCAAGTTATTGGAAAGATCCCAAACCCCAACGCTGGCATGCCTTACGTTACAACTGCCAGTGAAGTTGCTACAATGGAGTTTGCTCGCAGTGTGCTCGGCACGCCCACTCCAAAGGTTTACACATGGAATGCTCGCGTGGATGATAATAACCCTGTCGGTGCTGAGTTCATGGTCATGGAGAAAGCATCAGGTGTCCCTCTATCTGCAGTTTGGTTCGAGCTGCAGCCTGCGGAGAAGCTGAAGATACTGCTACAGATTATGGACTATCAAAGAAAATGGACGAAGATAAGATTTTCGAAAATCGGTAGCCTTTATTACGCCAGAGATGTGAATTCATCTTCTGAGAACTCTTTATACGTCTCAGGAGAGGAAACAACTAAGGAGTGTGCTTTTGCTGTCGGGCCTGCTACTGGCCGTGAGTGGAATGACGAAGGCAGGCAAACTCTTCAGTGCGATAGGGGGCCTTGTAAGTCGCATTTCTTTTCTCTTTTTGCTCATTGTATCGTATGCTAATATTTCTCCAGGGACGTCCTGTTTAGATTATCGAGAGGCGGCTGGTGTTCGCGAGCTATCTGCCGTCAAACTTCTGGACTGTGTGCCAAAGCAGATGGCCATGATTTACGGTCCGAATCCCTTGTATGAACCAACAACAGCAAGGAAAACCGTCGCATTGGAGTACTATCTTCAACTCCTGAAGCACCTACTACCAAAGGATGACTCGCTGCTTAGCGGCCATCTCTGGCATAATGATCTCCATGAAGACAACATATTTGTCGATCCAAAAGATCTACAAATCACAAGTATCATTGACTGGCAATCTGTTCAGATAGCGCCTCTTTTTGACCACTCTCTGGACCCTACCTTCCTTGACTACGCCGGTCCTGACGTCGGGGACAACCTCGAGCGTCCGAAAATGCCTGATAATATCGATTCACTCGAGGGCGAAGAGAAGAATATAGCGTTAAAACAGTTCACAGACCGAGCAGTGACGGTCGCTTGGCGGCGTCTTGTCAGGGAAAAGAACCCAGTCCAGTATAAAGCGATCAGATTCCAGCAGTCGCCGCAAGCTAACCTTCTTGATCTTTCCCGCCGAGTATTCGAGTTGGGTGAAGCGCATTGTCTTGCTCTGCTGCTGGATGTGCGGGATGATTGGACCAAGTCTGCCGACGCCCCGGAATTTACTTTGAATCTTTCCGACTCTCAAGTTGCTGCTATTGAGGCTGAGATGAGGCGTGCGGACTTGAGCATAGAGACCATGAATACTGTGAAGGGACGACTGGGGGGTCTGGTGTCCGAAAAGGGAGTCGTGGACCATGAGGACTATGATGAAGTAAAAGCAATACTCCGAAAGGAAAAGGCTAAGCTCATCGCAAAATACTCTGCTTACTCTGGTTGGGACACGGTCATTTTCGAGCGGCTGTGGCCTTTTGACGATTAAACCGTGGTTCCGTCTTCTGTAATGGTCAAGTCAAACAGAGCTCACAATAACATATCTCGCCACATAATGCAGTTCTGGGCTTTGTTCTCTTTTCGATAGAGAGGAAAAGAGTGACAGGTCGCCAATATGCATATATATCACTTCTGTTGGTACCTGCATGTTAATCTCCTTGGCGGCCCAACGCTCCCCAGAAGCCAAGACTGCGCATCCCAGCCGGCCATGTTTCAAAGAAATCTTTGCTGCTCACTCGACCTTCGCCATCCAAGGCGAGCCGGGGCTTCAACTGTAATGGGAAATACCTGCGGTTCTCGCTCAGCCCAACTGACAGCATGTCGTCTCACGATCGCTGCGCATGGCTTAGCCTTCCGAAAGGCACTCCGTACCCCGTATATCCAACGAGTTGAACACCTCTTCCGTTTTGAGCCGGCGGCTTCGTGTCTTTTGAACGGCCGGGCTCTCCCTTGAAGGAGGCGGTGTGTTTGTTTCGTTATTATTCGCGATATTGCAAAAATTCTACCCGCTGCCCACAAACACCCTGGAAGCGCCGGTTCGAATCTCTCTTTGAGGCCAGGGTCACCGATTGGTGGGGCCAGCGACTTATTTTTTTTCTGAGATTAATTATCTTAATTTACCTGCCGCGCTGGTTGGGATAATTTCGCAGAAATGACTCCGTATTAATACTCCCGGCCTGTCCCTCTTTTATTTTCGCATGCCCTTGTCCTTTAAACATCTTCTTCTGTAAATTCTGTGAATTTACGTCCGCTCCTTTGATAGGGGATACTTTCTCTTTTCCGCTGTTGTCCATTTTTATCTGTCGGTCCTTCCAAGTTACATCTGTAACATTCTCCAACGATGTTGTTCAAGTCCTCGTTTCTCCTCGCAGGCCTGGCCGCTGCTTCCCATGCGCATGAATTCGGCGCCGCATACCACCAGCAAAATGGTGTCAATGCCTTGATGCGACGCGCTGCCGAGTGTAAGAACGTCGAGAATCCAAGCTGCGAGATGTCGTGCGGGTCGGGTTACAAGAGTTGTGTGCGCCCGAACATGTGTTTCAATCCCGGGAAGGGAGAAACTTGCTGTGAGAATGGAAGTGAGTTTGTTCCACCGGCTCTTCCTGAGCCGCTCCGACGGAGATGTCATGCGCTTGCTACACTCTCAACAATTAAAGCAGCAGTCGACTGACGATGTATGCTTTTGCGATCGCACCATAGCCTTTTGTCCACAGGGAACCTACTGCACTGATTCAGGCTGCTGCCCAAACAACATGAAGATCGAGGAATGCAAGGCCGCCCAGACTCTCACTCTCACTCGCCCGGCCCCTTCTGTATCTGAAGAACAAACCACTGTCAGCACCACCACCAAGAGCACCACCTCGACAACAACAGCCACCGTCACCACCTGGGTGGAACCCAAACCCACCGACGAACCTAAGCCAACACAAGAGCCTCAGCCAACATCTGAGCCAGAGCCAGAGTCAACGAAAGAGCCAGAGCCAACGCGAGAGCCCGAACCAACCCCTCCAGCCACTTTGCAGCCGACAACGTCGACGCTCATTGTCAACCCTAGCAGTGTAACGGGGACAGGTTCGTGGCCCAGCTCGACCCCTGGAGCCAACGCGACAGTGACCACGCCGGTTGAACCACCACAGCAAACGGACAGTGGCGCCGGCCGTATCCAAGGCACATCTGCGGCGGTGTGTTTGGGTCTAGTCGCTTTCTTGGCCGCTTTTATGTAAACGCAATCAGCTTGAGCGGTGCTCTTTTAGATGAAGGTTTGATGTAGCAGAAGGTGGTCTTCTTTTGACTGGACTTTTTTGAGAATCAGCGAGCTCTGATTCCAGATCTTGTATGTATGTATGTACAATATATTTTCAAGGGCAGAGCCTAGGGCTTGCTGCGCGGCTGTCCCTAAAGGGAGCAATGCTGTTGTGAATCTACAGTTTACCAACACTGTTTGCTGTGTTTGCTGCACCCAAATGATTACTAAGCACAATTGGGAACGGAATGGAAAAATTAATTCCGTTGAGCCGCACTTGACGTCATTCGCAGAGTTCAAAACATTCAATTCATTTTCGGTCATTAAAAGAGGGATATCAAAGTCAAGGATAGTGAAGCATCACAACGAATTCAACAATGCATCTCGAGAAAAGATGCCAAAGACCAAAGGTTTTGCCAAGTCATATTGATTTATTTCCCCGTCAGAGCTCCAGTGAGCGAACCCAGCCCGAGGCCCTCCAAGACACTCTTGAGGCCCAAGCTGCCGAGCAGCCCATCAACAAGCCCACCGAGACCAAGTCCATTAAGCTGCAAACATAATCAGTCAACATTCCTATTTTTTAGTCAAAGAGATGAAACCCAGGAGTGAACTCACCAGTCGCCCAACAAGGCCAAGGACACCGCTCAGCAGCAATCCGACAGCAGCAAGAATTTGCCCCAGTGGTTCTAATCACGAATATCAATTAGCATCATACTAACCTGAGTTATTTGACAGGAAAAATGTTCTTAGTATCTACTCACCAGCCAACAGGCCCCACAATGGACTCAGTTCCTTCTTCGCATGCGGCATGCCGGCGATCTTCTTCTTCGCATTCTCAATCGTCTGGGTCACAGTGGTCGTCAACTCTTTCAGCAGATCGGCCAGACGGTGCTCCTCTGGTGACGCCTCTCTCGCCGCCGTCTTGTGCTTTGCGTTGGCGGCGATGCGGCCGTCAGGATCCAAGGCTCGGATAACCCCGTTGGCTTCTTGCAGGATCTGCCCACCCTGTTCGAGGAGAGGCTTGACTGTGTCGACAAGCTTCTGTTCGTCGCGCTCCTTTTCGGGTTTACGCTCTTCATTGTCGATGGCCTGATGATGGGGATTATGTTAGTACAGTGCACATATCGTCTTGATAAAAAAAAAAGCCATAGGGGAGGAATCTTGGTGTAGATTTGAGCAACATACCTCTGTGATCATCTTCAGGATGGGCTGGATTTTGTCAAGCGATCGTTGGATACAATCAGCCATTTTTACGGCGAGTTTCTTGTCTTCTTCGGCCTTCTTTTCCTTGTCATCTTGGTCTGGCTTCGGTTCCTCTCCTTGCTGTTTAGTTTCTCCTTGCTGTTTGGCCTCTCCTTGCTGCTGGGCCTCGCCTTGCTGCTTGGTCTCTTCAAGCTTCTGTGTTGATGCGGAGTCAGACATGGTTGCGTCGATTTGGTAAAGAACTATGAACAAGAAGTATTCTGAATATAATCAATTGTTTGTTTATACAAGAACTATAGATTTATCAGATATTGTAGATCATTTTCTCAACATAATCGTTAGAAGATCACCCATATTTATACACACTCCGTCCCACCTCCTCGAAAACCATAATCAAGCCTTACACCGCGCAAGACATGGCCCGTGGTTTCCTTTCTCCTCGTGTAAAAACCACCTTGGTCGCGACCTTGGTAAAAGGGAACCTGCAGAAGAAGATGTACGTCAACATTCCCACCACGCGGGATTACCCCACACGTGGACCGTGGACATGGGCTGCTATGGTGGCGAGAAAACAGGGCGACATCCGGATTCAACGCTCGGAATTGAGTTTCCAGGTGATTTAGATGGTTTGGTAGCGATCTTGCGTCATGTAGGGGTTGGCGTACCGGTACATCTACAAGGTACCGTGTGGCTTGTAGCTTTTGTATATGGGTCGTGTTGCCCCTGAGTTACGGCTTAGATTCGAGTGTGCCAGGAAGGCGGCAATCATGATGGCTGAAGAGATCATATTCCATGGAGTCATCGGAATATTATGACATGTTGGCCCTGTTATTGAGAAAACTTCACTGCGCATACAGGGTTGATGCTGGGAGTTTGGGGAGTCTGGATGAAAAGTAAAATTCACTCCGAGTAAACATGGCAGCAGCAAGGAATGTAGGAAAAGCCTATGCAGTACGCTCAGGGCACCTCGACTCGCTCTCTACGTACACAGTAATACAGAGAAAATCGATAATAATAGAAAATGGCCTGCGACTGGGCGACACATTTGTTTTTGATAGAGACTGGTAAAAATAGGACGTGGTATCAAATAGGTGCGCAATCAGTTATCCAAATCTCACTAGGACAAGCGACTATTCGGCCGTATATGCCCGGTCAACTGGTCATTTCCTCCTCCCAGTCTCATCGTAAGAGACTTTTGACGGTCAGCAGGAAGACCAGCTTTATATATATAGACCCTGGCTTTAGTCTCAAAGCATTCTGTGCGCTATTCGCTCCGTCGCCAGGAGAGCGAATTCGGTTTCATTCGTTAACCATCTCATTGCCTATCACGATTACTCAGTAGTTGTCCCAGAAGGTCAAACAAGAGGGGAGTGTGGTAGGTGTTACACTTGCTAGATAGTGCAAAAGCAGCAAAGACGTAGGGTCTCTCTTACATGAACGTAATCATAATCTCTCCCTTGATCTTCGTCCGTAACAGAACCTCTATCTCGAGATTCAAATCCAGCTTTATGCGCACTTCTTTCCCGCTCGACGACGATTCTTGTTCAGCAGGTTCTTCGTCGTCTTCATCTCTGGCCTCGACCCTCTCGTTAGGTGATGGATAGTCAACTCCCTCTTGGTCAACTCCAGCAGCATCGTGTTTAGCCTTCTTTTTCTCTTTATTCTTCGCCTTGTCTTTCCTTTTACCACCGGCGCTGCTTTCAGGTGTACCGCCAACAGTTTTGATAACCACGGGCCTATGATCCTGTGACAGCGATGCTTTCCGGATATTAAATGCCTTGAAGCCCGTTTCGAAAGGTTTCTTCGGCGCGGGCTTTGCGCTCTTCGCACTCGCGGCAAACCCATTCTCCATGATCTCCTTCAGCGGCTGGCGTCGGTTTTGGTCTTCTTCCCTTGCTCGCTCATCTTCCACTGCCGATTCTCGCGCGGTCTCTCGACCGCCGACATTAACGCCCCCATTCGCTTCATCCCTCTCCTGCTCCTGATCCTCCAATGCATCTTTCCCAGGCAAGTTTCCACTCGAAGCTCGCTGCATCACTTCATCCCTTTCACCACCACCACCACCACCATTCACCTGCTGATGCTGTTGTTGATGCTGCGGATGCGGCTGGATATGCCTCCGTTTCCTCTCACCTAACTTAGGCAACGCTCGCGCCTGCTCTGCCCGCTCATGCCTATCCATTTCGTCCGCCCACCCTTCATCATCCATAATCATCGCTTTACTTTTCTGCTTACGCCCGCCGCGCGCCCGTCGTCGTCGTTGACCGGTGGAGTCAGCTGATTCAAAAGATGCAGTTGATCGGGATGTTGGAGAGGGGACTCGATTATCTGGTGCGTGGGCAATGGACGGCGGCGCAGTGGGAATGGGATTGGGAGCGGGAGCGGGTGTGGAGGTGTAGGCGGGTGGTGCGGTGGACGGTGTGTCGGAGGGAGGAGGGAGAGACATGTTGGCGCCGTTGGTGTGACTCTTTACATCGCTGGCATAATTAACGGCATCGTGAGGAGTGGTATTGGCGCTGTCATGGTCATTGTCGTTCTCGTTGTTGTCGTTGCTGAGGTCTTGAGATGGTTTGTTTTGCTTGTTTCGCTTGCGATTTCTGCTCTTGCGGCTCGATTTTGAGCTCGTTGTGGGCGGCACCGGCTGGCTCGTAGGTTCTTCCATTATGGGTGGGGATTGTACTTTGGCTGTAAACAGAGATTTTTGAATCGCGCTGTCATTGTTTTGCCAGCAATAGAACTGACGGCAGAGAAGATGTGAAGTCCCAAATTGGTTTCACTTTCCCATGGGTAGGTTCCAGGTACAAACTTTGAAGTGGATGTTTGGCCGGCCAACAAAGTCCCTGGTACTCCGTAGTTACTCCGTGCTCCGAACCAGCCCTAACGAAGGTTTGGCTTTGGGGTCAGGCCGTTGCTGGTTAGCCCGAAAGCTACTTTGCAGCTAGGCAGTTAAGCTTGTCGGAAAATAGCGTGGTGGACACGAGGAACTTTCTGCAGCAAATGCTCAAATTCATAACAAAAGAGATATTCCATCTTGTATTATGTGTAGATAGTAAAAGCTAATAATGCTAGTAATGAAGGTGATATCTAATTAAAAGCCATATGCGGACTGAATGCCGGATTCGAACACATCACAGCACGAAGAGAAGTCTATATAATACAAACCAAGCCCAAACCAAGCTTCAGTTTTAGTCCACTGCTTTTGATCGATCCCAATGCGGAGTGTCCCGACCATTTATTTGCCACTGCCGTTGTAAGAGAGTTGGACGGTAGATCCAGGACCGGCGTTGCGGACGGCGCGGCTGGAGAGCTGCTTAATGCGGTCGCAAACCTGGCCGGGGGCGATACCCTCAGAGGCCATAAGGTAAGCACCCAAGCCAGCAATGTGAGGAGCGGCCATGGAAGTTCCAGACATTCCTTTGGTACTGCCTCCGGGCATTGTGGAGATGATGTCAACACCAGGAGCAAAGATATCAACTGTGTTTAAGACCAAATTAGCACCCGCAGGGGGAAAAGGTAGCCAGGTGATGACTTACGGACTGAACCGTAGTTCGAGAAGGAAGCACGGTTGTCTTTACTATCAGTGGCGCCAACAGTGCAAACATTGGGGGCAGAAGCGGGAGAGTAGTTGCCGGCATTTTGCTAGAGTTCGACTCTGTCAGTTCAAATGTAAAACAAAAGACATCAATCAGTCAAGTAGGATTATCTGGAGACTCACGTTGTCATTTCCAGCAGCAACAGAGAGGAAGATTCCGGCGCGAACGGCACGCTCAGCAGCATCATTGACAGCCTGGGAGAATCCACCTCCCAAGCTCAAGTTCATTGCAGCACGACCAAGGGCATTGTTTTGTTTGGCATGGTTAACAGACCAGTTGATGCCCTCAATAATCGCGGAGTTGCTGCCTGATCCTTGAGCGTTCAAAACCTTGACACTAACAATGGTGGCCTTTTTGGCAACGCCATATTTAGTTCCAGCAAAGGTGCCAGCAGTGTGAGTTCCATGGCCGTTTCCATCCCAATCTTCCCGGTCGACAGTGTTGGTACCCCAGATTGCACGGCCTTGGAAATCAGGGTGCTTGACGTCAATACCGGTATCGACGCCGTAAATAATGATGCCCTTTCCGGCGGGTTCAGCATAATGGTAATCGCTGCCGCCAACCTGACGGGAGGAAATTCTCGCGAGGCCCCATGGGGCACTATGCTGTGTTTGATATGTAGTGCGACTTCCGTTTTTTCCACCGCGGAATGCGCCTCGGAATCGCTCGCGGAATAGATCACGGAATTGATCATCACGGTTGGTCGAATCGCATTCTTGAATTCTCATAATGCGGTTGGGTTCGACGAATTTCACCTATAGAATGATGAGCTAGACAATTCCGTAAATGTCGGGGTTGCAAAACTTACCTTATCATTCTCCAAGATTCTGTCGAGAGTCTCGCGGTCAAAGGCACCGAGGTAGCCCTTGAAACCGTTGATGTCGAAGGTTGATTTAACTCCGGTGATGGTAGCGTTTCGTTTGGCGTTTCCGTGATTGTGGTGGTTGCGCACCCAGGTAACATGAGCGTTGATTTCAGATGTCGGCACCTCCTCCTTCATAACCACGATGTAGGAGTCTTCAATGATATCTTGCGTGTTCCCGACACTCAAGATCTTCGCAGCGTCTGCAGCTGTGAGAGCTGCAAGGACGACGGACAAAAACTTCATGGAAACCATTGTTGCTTGGTAAGGACTGTGGGGTTTGAGTTGGAAAGGTTGAATGAGATGATGATTCTACATCCAGAGGGGAAACATCTCCCTTTTATGTCTTTTCGTTTCCACGCTCCCATTTCATCTGCGGATGAGAGTGCCCTGGCTCCGTAGTGATGGCGACATCAGGCGGTGGAATTGTTGGATCAGAAACGCTGAACCCACAGAATCTCTACTGATGGATGAAACAGTGGGATAAGATTTGATTCCCGAAGGATTCATATCCTTCTCTCGAGAGGAGCTCATCAGACTAACCGTGAAGTAAAGCACTCTGATGGACATCGACCCCGGTAAATTGCCAAGGTATCCCAAGGGTCCCGGGCAAAGCTAAAGATCACCCTGGAGAACATTAGATTCCGGGACTAAAGGTCCCGAGCAACGGCAACCTAGTAGTAAGAGCCTAGAGTAGAACGGTATGAGGTAAATATAATATCCGCAGGATACTACAGGGACTGGCTTTTTCAAGGATCGCCAGGGAAAATAAGAAACCAAGAACGCACTCGCGGCTCTTATGGTTAGCCTTGAGTAAACAGAACACCATGTACGGAGTATTACTTATGTAAATGATAAGACCCGCTGCATAAAGGACAAGCTTTTGTGAAACGGGGAGGCGCCAGGTCCGATGGGAATTAGCGCGTTGATCCTGCAAAAATGAAGGTGGTGAGAAAAGACTGGGCACTGGATAAACAGTGACCATTTCATCAAATATCTATTCGGTCTGATGTTGAGATGGTAAACGAGCAAAGACCAGGCACTTGAGAGGTCCCTGATAACCTGACATTCAACTGCACAAGAGGACTTTGAAAAAAGGCATCTCAAAATCAGCAGCCGTAGCCGCGTAGAGATTTGGGCCTGGTATCCCAAATTGAGCAGTTGCAGAAACAGAGGCATCCAATCCCTGGAGTGGTCAGGGTTCGCAATGAAATAACCACGAGGATCAGTTATGTCTCCGCATAGGATTCTGACAGAGGCTGCGAAATGAAGCATCCGTGACCATTCGCTCAGTCCAAGTCGCGAGCCACTCCCCAGCTCAAACGGCAGCACACATATCAGACCAGCCTGAATCGATTGATTTGACGCAGGGCAATTTCGCCGACAATGATAGGACAACTGTGATCACCAGGGCGTTGGCATGCCTAGCCAAAGGGATCTCCAAATGATCTCCGTTTAGGAGTTGTCGGAGCTTTTTAGCCACCCTTCCAAGACCGTGGAACATTCTGGGCGTTAGAGTCCGAGACGCGACGATAGAAGGGAGTGGATATGGCCATCGGCACCGGCGGTTCCGCGAACCGAAGAGCAGGCATATCCTTGGAAGTAGGACTCCCCAGCGGGCGATCAAGATAGAAAATCTGCTCAGGTCAAGGGCTAACTGGCTGAAAGATGAAGGGGGTTTCAGTCAGAAACAAGCTCGTAGTATTCGACCAAGCCTAGGTTTGGTCGCTCTTCACATGTGTTCCTTCGATGAGCTTGATCTTGATAAAAGCGGAGCAGCTAACTACTCCGTACCCTGCGCTCTCAACAGGGACGAAAAGACAAAGTCATGCATCGGCCCTGGCAATCTCTCTCACAGGATTCGATGAGGGAGCAAAAGTGAGGTCGAAGAGAACAAAGTCGGCCGGGTTCAGGGAAGCGAACGTCTAAGGTTGCGCTAGTGCGTTTCAGGAACAGGAAAACGCCAAGCCGCTGACTAACACAGGCAGTGCAAACACACCAAACAGATTATGTAATTATTTTGATATTGCTACCTTGACGTCACTCCCCCGTTCCATGCTCAATTCTCCCTTTTCGTCCAACTGAAGCTCCACGCGGGCAGAGTGATGGAGAGACAACAACAAAGAACACGAATCCAGCCCGCAAACAGGGACATGGTGGGTAATCCATGCGCAGGATACTCACCACAGTGCAGAGAGTACTCGGTAGGTACTGTACATAGTACCGTGTGCCCTTGGGTTGAACCTTCATCCTTCGACGTCAGCCCCCCCGCAAGTCGAATCCATGGACAACCAGCGCGCACCGATTCCTGCTTTTTCACCCAATCCATGAACTTTGCCCGCCCTGGGTTTGGAAATATGCCCTGGGCCGAATTCTACGCAAAGTTCCACTCTGAATTGCATTTCTTGCATCATTCTTGGGATAGAACACACGTCTGAGTGTGATGCCGTGGAAGTTGCTGGTCTAGAGTGGCGGGTTGCGTTTGAACCCAGATACACGAGTACATGACGGATCTTGGTTTTGGGTCTATACACAAGGCTCGGGGTATATATACTGCTGCAGCTCTGCATTCAGTTTTATTCATTCAGACAAACACTTTCCAAAGCAAAAGGAAATACCACACACAAGCTCTTCACATATTGAATTTCTCCTGAACCCTCCTTTCTTAAACAAATCTCTCCACATCCACAATGGCAGGATTACTCGGCGGCGGTGGCCAGCAAGGTCAACAGGGACAACAGGGTCAGCAGGGCCAGCAGGGAGGTCTCGGTGGTCTCCTCGGTGGTGTGACCGGGGCCGTTGGCCAAACTACTCAGGGGCTCGGTCAGGGCCTCGGACAGACCCTCTCAGGTGTCGGCGGCGCTGTGGGACAGACCACTCAGGGACTCGGCGAAGTCGCAGGTGGAGCGACAAAGGGGCTAGGCGGTGCCTTGGGTGGTGGACAACAGCAGCAACAACAACCACAGCAGGTTCCCCAGCAGGCCCAGCAAATTCCCCAGGGCCAGCAACAGCAGCAGTATCCACAACAACCGCAGTGAGCGCGGGCTAGCGATGCAATACGACGGAGCGAACGTACGAACCCAATTTGACGTTTATAACAAAAACGGACGCGAAAACGAAACGAAACGACCGAACACTCTTGCATGTCTTTAAAACGACTCTTTCTTTGCTGCGTTTTATCGGATGACGATGGGGTCGAATCCGCATCATTGTTGATAACAACATGTAACTATCATAGCCGAAAATAGTCATTTAACTACACAATCTACTGGCATTTTTGCAGCATCAAACAGTCCTATCTACCTATCAGTAATCACTTAATACTAGGGCTCCGTTGTCGAGTTATAAATTCAACTAGTTTTTGTGCTTAGAGTCACTAGGCGCCATAGCGTGAGCTTTGACGATCAGGGCTGATCTCGAAAATTCGTTAGATCCTCGAAACCAACCACCTAGTTACTCCGTACTCTACTCAAGTCACCTACAATAGCCACCTTATACATTCAACTTCTAAGCTCCTCACAGACCAGCAATGCTTGCTATTGAAGTTCCCTCGCGTCTAGTTGCCCATCGCTATACTATTAACCTACTTTCGCGCCCTCGCTATCAGGCATACGCTATATCCCTTCAGCAAAGAAAGCAGCCGCTCTGCTTTCCAGCTTCCACAATTGCGAGACGGCCTCAATCGACAATGCCCGAGCGCGAATTGTTTACATACACGTCCGGTCGTTACTTATACAATGAGAAGCTTCGGCTCGCTGAAAGACACATTGAGTTCAATGTCGATGCATTGAAGACTGTTGCTGCGAAATCTGTAGACCGGAAATCCGTCTCGCATATAAGAAAGCTTGCCGAGGGCGGGTTCAATAGAGTCTTTGCTCTCACCATGAATGATGGCTTCGAGGTCATAGCAAAGATTCCCTATCGGTTGTCAGTCCCAAAGAAACTCACCACCGAAAGTGAAGTTGCTACCATGGACTTCCTCCGCCTCACTGGAATTCCTGTTCCGCAGATTTACACCTGGTCGTCAAATGACAACAATGAGGTCGGGACAGAGTACATCATCATGGAAAAGGCTTCTGGGAAACCTTTGGCAGATTGCTGGTTCGATCTGTCCCCCAAGGAAAGAGTATCTCTGGTAACAAGCTATGTTGAAATCGAACGAAAACTCTTCTCTTTTGCTTTTGGTGCTTATGGAAGTCTGTACTATAAAGATAGCTTGCCACAGTCTCTCCAAGCAGACATATTTGCACCCGGGACTGAAGACACCGAAGGACACATGAGTCGATTCTGCATAGGACCGATCACAGATTACATGTTCTGGCGTGGTCGACATGCCGGCCTAGAGTTGAACAGAGGGCCTTGTCAGTGACTTTCTTTTGAATAGTAACCTTTTTCTTGACAGATGACTTGCCATGAACTGACAACCTTTAGGGAGAGATCATTGTCAATATCTGCATGACGTTGGGCAGCGAGAGTTGGTGTGGACACGCGAGTTCGGAGAGCCTTTGATGAATGACTTTCCTCAGAATACTTTTGTACGCGGAAAGGTCTCTCCTGAGATATACATTGATCTTCTGGAGAAGTACCTATCACTGGCTCCGTATATATTGCCCCAGGCTCCCACAGACCCTTTTAATAAATCGACAATGCGTCATCCGGGTAGGTGACTGAGAACTATTCCTCCTCCAGATACAACCAAAACTAACAAAAGAAGATCTTAATCCGAGCAATGTCTTTGTCTCTGACTCGTGCGAAATATCATGCCTCATCGACTGGCAGTATACGAGTGTCCTACCACTTCTGCTAGTCACAGGAAACCCACCAATGTTTGACAATCCTGATTCAGAGCCCCCGAAGGATCTTAAAAAACCATCTCTTCCACCTGATTATGATAGCCTGAGCACCGATGAGAAGACACAAGCTGATGAGCTTCACCGCCGGAGAATGCTATTCTGGTTGTATATGGTCTTCAATGGGAAAGACAACAAACCCCATCTCAAAGCCATGTATTGTCCACTTTTGATGCCCCGTCAGCACCTAGTTGAGAGAGCTGGGCGTCAATGGAGTGGAAATATCATAACTTTGAAAGGTGCTCTTATCAGAGTCGTGCAAAACTGGGATTTGATTCTTGGAAAACAAGCAGGAACCATTGAATGCCCAGTCTCTTTCAGCACAAAGGAACAGGAAGAATTCTATGAGATAGAAGATCAGTGGTTTCAGGCAAATATTTTGACAGAACATATGCGGTCACAGTTGGATGATCCATCGTCATTTTGCTGAACAAAGAGATGAGGAAAGATTGGTTGGACAAGACGACTACGATCGTATTTCCGTGGAACAACATTGGCCATTCCAAGACCACGAGGAGATCGACTGAGCTTGCTGTCGAATGCAGGAGTTTTACATACAGTACAACTATCTTCAGCGGCAAAGCGTCTAGTGATACGATTTGCACGCGTTGATTTGGGCCGCCGTATCACGTTCTGAGTCTCCAATACTCTGTGTTACTTTTCAAAATAAGAGAATGGAATGACACCGACATTTTAGGCGAGGCGTTTTCCTTCAGTTCGATCCATGGCTAGATGATACGATACGGTTGGCAAAACCCTTTCCCTACGGAATGTTGTCGCCTTCGCGAGAGGCAAGATAGGTATCGCAGGTGGCTCAGTACTTCGACACGATCTCTAGGGAAAGAATAATATATAAGTTACCGAATTACCGGTCATGGGACTCTCAGAGTTGGAGTATACCGTGTACCGATGTTTTGAAGAAGATTCCCGGCCTTCCAACGGTTTTTCAACAACCGCTAGTCGTCGTATCAAGCATTGACCTCAGTCTCGATGATAGAGCCGTCGATGAAATTCTGTTCTCTAAAGATTATTGTTATCGGAGAATGGCTTGCTGCAAGTGTGTGATTCTCATTGCTGGCTTGCTACTGCTGTCCCTTCTCGCTCGATTATCCATACCGCCACTAAGAGAATTTGTTCAGGTCAAGCTCTCATTTACCATGGACCTGTAGTTCGAGTGCTACCGTGAGCCGATTGACCGACTCACCAGACAAGAGAGGCGCTTGGTTCACTAGATACCTTGGTTCCTGCTTGTACACCGGGCCTTGGTTCAACCAACACTCATGAAACTCTCCCTGAACCAAAGAGTCGAGAATTGATATCTACTTCCATAGATGCATCACTACTGCTTCTTCTGACCATCTCACAGGTAGCAGGTGCATAAATCTGAAAACCCCATCAACCATGGAGTTCAGCCCTATGGAGAACGGGCCACCACTATGAGATCATCGCCGCCTCCACCAAGAAAGTAAATCCAGTCGCCCAACTCCAGCCACGGCTCAAGTATCGTGACGAGCGATCGAACGCGATGAGGTATATTTCTCACGCCCGGTAATATTCCCTGCAGCTTTTTGTGGAGTCCAAAGGGTCATTTTCGTCTCGTTAACCCCGGGCGCATTCATCTTGGCGCGTGTGCCACATGCGTCATTCCGCCGCGATGATGAAATGAAACCCTGTCCTGTGCAGATTTGTTGGTCTGGACGAGAGACGGCCGACTGTCGCTATGCCCACGAGCAAAAAACGTGGCATACAGAAAGTACACGGTACTTTTTTGACATGTTCCACCCCGGTGGTGGGTTGGCTAGTTACGTAGGGGGAAGAGAACATGGCGGCAAAATCTTGAATTGGTGGAGACAGAGGAGCTATATAATTATCTCGCCGTTCTGGACTCATCCTTGATTTATTAATCATTTCTTCTTGATATCCTAGAGATATTGCTACCATATTGATACCCTTTTTCTTAAAGCATTACAAAGAAGAGCACCATACGCTTATATCAGATAAAAATACAACTGTGAATATACCATCACTCCACCAAACACAAACACAAAATGTCCAACTCGTAAGTTTTTTGCCCCGGCTCAACCTCTCCGAGTATCTCTCTTTTAACACCTCTTGTCACAGTCCTGATCAAAAGACCGACACCTACGAGGTTCAATCCGAATCCGAGTCCGATCACGATCAAACCCAACAACAGCCAAACGGCACCGGCTCCATGCAGCGCGCTCCCCAACAGGCTCCCGCCCAGCAACAACAGCAACAGCCTCAGCAACAAACACAGCAACAGCAGCAACAGCAACCGCAACCGTTCCCATACGCATACCCCTCGGAGCAACAGCTCGCCCAGAGCGGCCTGCGACGAGGCGCCATCCGAGAATCGCGCATCAAGGACCGGCCAGAACCCAAGGAGACTCGCGACAGCAGCTTGAAGATCAAGATCGAACTCGACCTCGAGGCCGAGGTTGACCTGTACGCGCGAGTGAAGGGTGATGTGACTATCGGATTACTGTGAGGCAAGACACTTGCGCCCTGTGGTGTAAGTTCGGTTAATGCCTTCGTAGAACAGTCTGTAGTGACTAATACGTTTTTTGTCTCTTTCTGCAGTCGATGAGCGCTCGGTTTTCGTTCGTTTGCCCACCAGCGGAACTTTTCACACCTTTTTTCTCTTTATACCTTGCCTTTCTCTTCGCAAAACGGGGTTTTTTAAATGACAACGCGGTTCCGACTCGGCTTTCTTTTGGTTTTTTGATGACTTATGCGACCACGAACGGTTTGTTGGGTTTTCGCTAGATATCTGAGCGCTTTTCAAATTGTATATGTTTTCGTATAAATACCGCGGGCTGAGTGAATACAATGTTAATAATGACTCGCGTAAAAGTTTCCCGAATCGTGACCCTAAATTGGTAGAGATGAAACAAGATCCTATGAAGGAATATTCGCAGTGATCGATAATTCAATCAAGCTCTAGCTAAACCTTTTCTGTGGCATTTCTCCTTCATTCTTTGCCGCTCCATCGTCCATTTGGATGTTGTATTTATCCAAGGACCCAATAGGCAGCTTCAAGAACAAGTGTTTGTTGGTCCAGCGGACCTGGCTTTCTGTGAACCCTTCAGAATAAGCTGGTGGAGGGGGCGGATCTGTTATTTTGGTGATCAAATATGCCGTTGACGCTTCCGCCACCCCGTAAACGAGGACACCGATCAAAGGAATTCGGACCATGGTATAAAACGCAATGGCGAATCCAAAGAGGACGCCTTCGCGATCTAAAAACCATTTTCGCCGCTGTTGTTTGGTGAACTTTATACGGGAAAAGTAAGGCTCCAACTGGAAAATTCATTAGTCTCAATAGAAGAACGTGAGCATTCCATTTTCTCATTCTTACCAATTCCCTCATCAGACTGCGTGATGAAAAATAGCTTTGCAGAAACATGATCAAGTACCGTTTTGGGAGAAAGAGGCCGGACGCAAAGATTGCCGTGGCTGGAACTGGGCCCACGGCCTTATTGAAAGTGTAGAAACTGGCCAAAGGAAGCACAAATCGGCCGACCACCGGCAGCAAGGAGAGCAGATAGACTGCGAGAGATACGGCAGTCCTGCGTCCATAGCGTTTAAGAAAGAATCGGAGAGAAGAGGCCATGTCTCCAACCTGTCTTTCTTTCTTGCTCGAGTACATTACCAGATGCGGATAATACATTGCACGGAGATTCTCCGGGTTGTCGGACTGGTGCTTTTGTATGTATGTCGAATCCACCCACCTCACTGACTCCATGAAACTAGAGAGGCCCGACGGTCAATGCAAGGATCATATAGAGAGGAGAGGAAATGAAAAGTCCAGAACTCACACATTGTCCAGAGTTGGCGTCATATATCGCATCAGAGTCATCAGCAGGAACGGGACTTGCAGGACATAATTGGCGATGAAACCAAGTCCGCTGATCAGCTTGTCATCCCAGGTCGCTGCTTGGAGATCGACGACCCATGAAGCTAGCCATATGAACAACCTGACCAAAACAATCTACCAGCAACTGTTAATGAGAGCTATCCGGGCAAAAAGAAAAAGAAAGGGTCCTTACCGGGATGGAAACAACCACACGAATTACAATGCCTGCGAGGACAGCAAGGGCAGCCTGCCTATAATGCTCCGATTTAAACAGCTCCGGGTTTTGAAGTGCTCTATGGGCTAGAGCATACGCGATTTCATATTAACTAAAGAGTTGCACTGTGTCTATCAATGGTATAGTTACTAACCTCCGACTAGAGTGAGTTGAGCGCCCCGAATGATGGCATTCGGTTCGAAATTGGACATGTTTTCAAGGCGAATGATCAAGATAGCGAGTGAACATTCAAAGTAGAATTTTAGACAGACACTGAAGCAAAGGTGTCAATACTGGATTCATATTGAATATACCTCGTTGCGTGCTTTCATGGGTGATGACGATGTTGGTCAATTGAGAGGTTGGACCTCAACGCGCTAAACGGAAGCGAAGTATCAACTAGATACACCTGCAGGCGCCCCCGCCAAGAGACCAGTTCACGTGCGGTGGGAGCCGGATTACCTAACATGGTTGACTAAGCAGAGGCCTCTTACATAATCCAGCCGAGAATTGCCGACAGTGACCGAAACGCTTGCCCAACAAATCCGCCTTACCCAAACGGGAAAGCCTCTAAACTTCAACAAAATTGTTCGAATTGTTCCGCCGCTGTTGGCATCATCACCTCTCTCTCTCTCTCCCAGACTAGACTTTGTTCTATATTCTCTCTCTTCACATCTTCTTCCTTGCAGGCTTTGAGCTGCTCTGGGGTTTTAGAATTACTCACACACTGTCTTCCTTTTCACTGATTTCTCTCTTTTACCCTCAAATTCACCACCACAATGTTTCGTCCCATGTTCCCACGTGTTGCTGGGCGGACAGTTCCGAAAACAACTCCACAGATTGCCTTTCAGCATTCCTTCCCAGTGTCCAGTGTGTATATCATCGGACGGTCAAAAAGAGGATATTCCACTCAGTCAGGTAGCGCACGCACCCAATTCTTACTGCGTCGATGGCCAATATGGCTGGATCAGTTTTATCACTGACATTTTACCATAGATGAGCATGATTTGGTTATAATAGGCGGTGGTGTTGCTGGATATGTCGCTGCGATCAAGGCTGGTCAAGAAGGCTTAAAGGTACTCCCATTGCGATCGCTTGCTGCTAAAGGTCATCACTTGCGCATATCTGACTGCTTCGTTTGATAGACTGCTTGTATCGAAAAGCGAGGCGTGCTGGGCGGTACATGTCTTAATGTTGGATGTATCCCCTCAAAATCTCTCCTAAACAACTCTCATCTCTACCACCAAGTCCTCCACGATACCAAGAAACGCGGAATTGAAGTCGGCGACGTCAAACTCAATCTGCAGCAAATGATGAAAGCAAAGGACACGTCCGTCGACTCCCTCACGAAAGGAATTGAGTTTCTCTTCAAGAAAAACAAGGTCGAATATGTCAAGGGAACTGGATCGTTCATCGATCAGAACTCCATTAAAGTCGATCTGTTGGAGGGTGGAGAACGGACACTACGCGCGAAAAACATCATCATCGCAACCGGAAGCGAAGCCAGTCCATTCCCGGGCCTGAAAATTGATGAGAAACGGGTTATCACCAGTACCGGGGCTCTCTCGTTGCCAGAGGTTCCAAAGAAGATGGTCGTCATCGGAGGTGGTATCATCGGTCTCGAAATGGTAGGTGAACGTTTGGATGGTTCGTTTTTCGATTGAGCTGATAAGGAAATTCTGTATAGGCCTCCGTTTGGTCCCGCTTAGGTGCAGACGTGACTGTGGTAGAGTTCCTTAACCAAATCGGCGGGCCCGGTATGGATGCGGAGGTCGCCAAGCAGATCCAAAAAATACTTTCCAGACAAGGTTTGAAGTTCATGGTCGGCACAAAAGTCACCAAGGGCGACGACAGCGGTGAAAAGGTGAAGATCGAGGTAGAGGCCGCCAAGGGCGGTAAGGAGCAAACTCTCGAGGCCGATGTCGTCCTCGTTGCTATCGGGCGTCGGCCTTACACCGAGGGTCTTGGTCTGGAGAAGGTTGGCCTTGACGTTGACGAGAAAGGCCGGGTGATCATTGATCAACAGTACCGCACAAAGGAGCAACACATTCGGGTGATTGGAGACTGCACTTTCGGCCCCATGTTAGCGCACAAGGCAGAAGAAGAGGCCGTCGCCGCCGTTGAGTATATCAAGAAGGGCCACGCTCACGTGAATTACGGTGCCATCCCCAGCGTTATGTATACGCACCCCGAGGTTGCGTGGGTCGGCCAGAACGAAGCAGAGTTGAAAGAGGCCGGTATCAAATATCGTGTCGGCACATTCCCCTTCAGCGCAAACTCGCGTGCCAAGACCAATCTCGACTCAGAAGGTCAGGTCAAATTCCTTGCCGATGAACAGACAGATCGCGTCCTCGGCGTACACATCGTTGGGCCGAATGCTGGTGAAATGATTGCCGAAGCGACACTCGCCGTGGAATACGGTGCCAGCTGCGAAGACATCGCCCGCACTTGCCATGCTCACCCAACTTTAGCAGAGGCATTCAAGGAAGCCGCCATGGCCACATACTCGAAACCAATCCACTTCTAGGCTGCTATCCGATGATTCCTCTATATCAGCCTGTTTCATCCGAGCACCTATGCCTCTTTGAAGCACGGTATTTGTATTTGTTCCTCTACATTTTTGTTGTTTTAGCAATTGGGTAGCATACCGTGTACTGGCCTGTATTGCATGTATACATAGGCACGAGTTCCTTCAAAAATATTCAAGGATATCATTTCATTTGACTTGAGAAAAATAGACACATGTTCTATATATGGCCATGGGTTGGTTTGACCAACCATTTCCGTGCACTTTCGGCCAATTTACATACAATGTGCTCTTCTGTCTTGTCATCAATAAGGAATGTCAGATTCTCATTCAATCTGATACAAAACTATTTGGAAAAAATATTAGAATACGTTAGAATCCACACATACATATCATAGAACCTGAAAAAGAAAAGGTCTCAGCCACCATATACTTTGCCCTCTTCCGGTGGCCAAATCGACTCTCTATCGCCCATCACAAGTTTCGCCGTCGTTCCTCCATCAAAACCTGCGGCCCCATAGCGAACTTCCTTATTGCCGACCTCTTTCATCAGCACATTGACAGTCGAGTTGGAGTCGGAGCTGATCAGAATCGGAGCATTAAACGCCTTTGCAACTTCGACCGGTGAAAGCGTGACGCTCCGGCCCAACTGCCAGAAACCGGAGAAGATCAAAGACACGCAGAGCGCGGACAAGATGGTGAAAACCAATGCGACGGCGAGGAATGCGTAATTGGAGCGGTAGAGGGTGACTGTGCGCTCCTGGATTGCGGTGAAGGATTGCATGTCCGTGGGGTTTGAGAGGTTGGCTGCACGCAAGGCGGTGTTGAATGCAATGTCTCGTGCTGTCGCTAGCATGTCGTCGGTCGGGTCCGACCAGATGAAGGTGCAGTTGAAATCTTGCGAGTGGAAGGTCTTCTTGGAATATTGGTATGCGGCCCGCCCTTTTGCTTCCAGAACGAACCCCACTGCTCCTGTGAAACGGACCGCGGCTGTTGAGTCGAACATGGATGAGAGCATCAGCCACATTCCTCCGTGGGTTGTACCAATGCCAGCTATTAGCGAGCCGGGCGGTATGACGGCAGGGGTGTATTTTACCACACGGTCGTCTTTGTAGGTATATACCGGGTCCAGCATCACCGAATTGTTCAACACGAGAACACGTTGTTCCAGCAGTGCTGGTTGTAGGATGCAACGCTGCAACTTCAGCGGCGCGGCACAATTGGCGCCTTCCTTCGTGAGCGAGGTGTAGAGCACGCGCTCTGCTAGTTGTCCAGGAGGATTCTCTTCTTTCAGAGCCTCTCGATCGAAAGTGAAGTTCGTTGTGAAGACGTCGTGCGGTAGGGTAAGAAGGCTGATGTTTGTCTCCGTTCGAGTTAGATCAAGACCAAAGGGAGCTATCGAGCAAAAGATCTTATAACCAGCTGCCAGCATTGTACCTCTGCAGCGGCCAGAGCACCCGCTCTTAGAGACGTTGGACGGGCGTTGCTGAAGGTAATCGTCGACAACGGCACTGAAATTCGAGGAGATGAACGACGGAATGTACCCTCGGCCAGCAATGGTTCCTGTATACCCAAATGGGAATTCTTGAGAAACGGGAAGTTTGATCTGGACCGACTGAACGCTTCGTTCAACTGATACAGTGGATGACCGCTGCAAGAACGGACCGTTGATAGGGGCCAGGGCAACAGTGATTCCCGCCAGCGCCACTAGGTTGAAAGCTCTGCCCGACAAAACAGAATCCTTCAGGCTTGTCCCAAACGACCACACATTATGCAAGTCCCTCACGGTAGTCCCCGACTTCAGAGCCTTCACCCAAAAAGAAATTTCCGTTCCGCGAGCCAACGCAAACCCAAGGAGGACATTGGCAACGGTAGATGCCACGGCAAGGTACACTGCGGGTGAGACTGGCCATTGCGAAACTTCCTTTCCGTCCGAAGTAACGAGCACCGCGATCATAACTGCAGATGCGCAGAGAGCAGCAATAAGGGCCGCGGATCCCGTCCATGGGAACCTGCGCCAAAAACCCGTCCTCCATGGGGATGATGGAGCCAAAGGATTGTATTCTGGAGGAGGAGGTTTGCCGAATTGAGCTCCGCCGGGGTAACCAGTACCTTCCATGTTGCACTCATAAAAAGGAGTCCTGGATTGACAGTATAGCCACCTAAGCAAATCTGCTCTGGAAATTCTCTGCTCAAAGCAGACAGACAGGATGAGGACTCCCAAATGCTTTTGCGAGAGACTCGCAGCCTTGCAGAGACTCTTCACTTTTTATCACATGATTGATATGTTTTCAGTGGCGCAACTTGAACATTGCTTGGTCTCGTTAGGCGATCAAATAGTCGGAGAAGGCTGTGGTTTTTATGCAAGGCTGGGCCAGAAGGGCCATTTTCGAATTTTGCGATTGCATTCTAACGGCCTCAACCAATGGAGGCAGAGGGAGAGCGAAGCCATGTCTCACCACCACCGCCAAGCGGTTCGGCTGGAAGCTTGAAGGATATTGGCTTCTCTTGGGCTGCTATAGATAGCTTTTGCCTCACCATAGGCATTTGTACTCCGTAGTTACTATCCAAAGAGAAAGATATTGCAGACAAAGCATGTTTCTCTAGAAAATTTTGGCTTCGCGGACTCTAATTTGAAAATATTCTTTCCTGATATATCTGAGCGCTGCTTCATCCTGGCATCAGACACCGATCAACGTGCCGTCGAGCAAGACATAATTGACACTTATTATTCCTGTCATTTAACCGCTCATTTGTCCTCGACTTCTCTCACCTCAAAGCTGAGCATCAAATTCGACTCAACACTGTTTTCGTCTATTAATTTCCTTGCACTTTCGGCTCCCGTAACCGGCACTCTGTACTCAAACCTTTCCCCCTCGGCAGGATCCTTACCGCCGGGTAGCGGATAGGGGAATGGCAGGTACTCTGGCAGCAAGCCCAGTTGGCGGAGAAGGCAGGCCTGATCCCACCAGATATGTTCATGACATAGTCTGTCACCCCGGATGTTTACTACGGATACCATGGGAAGCCGCACGGTTTGCCCAGTTGGAGGAATTCCTGGAGCACTAAGAGAAATCAACGCCGGATCAAGGTGCGTCCCCAGTGGTTAGTAGAGAGGCTATTAGAAACCTTTGCATAAAAGGCATATATACATACAGCCAATCGATCTGTTCATCGTGAGTGAAGCAGAAAATGAATTCATCGATTACACGGTCAATTCCCACTGTACGGCTAGCCAGCTCAAGCTTCGAATCCTTCGGGTTGTTCCAAATGAAATGATAACGATAGAAGCTTGAGAGACGTTCACGGCCTATTCCACCGGCCATCTAGCATCACCGAGTTAGCCGTCCCCGAAATGGTATCAAGAAATACGGAGTAAATTGAAGACAAAGGGAACTCACCGTTGGAATATGATTTACATAAGGCTCCTGGACCATAGTTCCCATCGTCTTCGCTACTGACCTATTCTCGAATTCGAAATATGTATGTTCATCCCATATTGCTTCGAGGTCGAAAATAGGACCTCCCAGCTTTGACTTCAGAAAAGTCAGCGAGCGTGTATGCGCCACAGCTGCTGGTGAAGGAAGGAAACATTCATGTTTGGGGATGACAAAGTACGGCGAGTCGGCCTCGTGGTAGTCGTGAACTTTCGCGCTAGGTTGCGGTGGCAGAGATTTCCGTCCATTTTTGCAGGGTAAATGGACAAGCTGCGGTATTGTGGACGGTATAGGAGAGCCATATGTGACGATGCCACTGATCGGTAGAGAATCCAGATACGAGCTGAGGATGGAAACCTCGTCGGGTCTGGTGAAACTCGAGTCATATACTACCTTTCGAGATCAGTTTCAGTCCATGCAAAAACCAAATTGAAACGGAGACAGCCCATACGTATCAATCCGAAAGCGCCTTTAACGCTGCACTCCTGTAACGCAACCAGGTCGTCCACTGCCGCGGTGAGTGCATGCTTCAGAAAGCATCCGTCACGCTGAGCCGGCAACTTGATTTCAACCACCGCATATCCCTCTTCCGCCCATTTCTGGCACGGATGCGGATCCAGTATCACTTGGTCCTCATTTAGCTCCAGGTTTTCCGGGATGATGAGGATTAAGCCGGGCCCGTGTCCGCGGCGGGAGAGGGGAGGTTGTAGGGAGATGTTCGGTCCAATTTCTCTTGCTGCTGCAGAAGGGAGCGGCACTGGCTGTTCTTCGATATCCATGATAGAGCTTTGATTAGAATAGTTCCACTGGTAGGTGGTTGAAGGGAACCAGTTGTTCCAAGCCATGCCGGCAGTTGAGGTCATGGCGGGACTAACTAGTCAGCATCAACTAGTTAACTAGTTATCACCTTCACTGAATGTCATCGCTCATCAACTGCAACTTGTTCAATTTGTCAACTACTAACTGGCTATTAGTCAAGTCTGCTTACCAACCCTTATTACCTGCTGTCATATGGTAAGTCATTTATTTTACGTAGCGACGCCTTTCTGTGAGGACCTCAAGTTATAAGTTGACCGGTTATATTTGTATAGTTGTATATGCTTCCATGCCAGTTATGGAACCATGGGAGCGATTCTCTAGCTAAAGAATCGTCCCCTTCGTAGCAGTCCGGCCAACGCGGCTCCAACGGCCTGTGTGGCTCCAGCAACCTGTACAGCTCCGTTCACGACTGCCAGCCCAGCCCCCCCTGCTCCAGCACTCTGTGCAGTTGCAAATATGCTACCAGCTGCTACATTTCCAATAGTACTATGGACAGCGGCCGCGGCGGAACCTAGAATAAACCAGCACCTGTTAGAGAGAGAGAAAAATCAATTTGGGCTATTTCAGTCCTTTACCAGCTGCAACGCCCCCAGCATTGAATCCTGCCGTGTGAAGAACAAATGCAGATACTGCTCCTGGCGCAGCGATCGCCGTCAAGGCCACACCACCCACAACCACAACAGTAGCCGCGACGGGATTTTGAAAGCTGAAATTAGCAGCCTTATGTGAAATTCAGTGTAAGCTGATATATCAGGGGAAGAAGACGACGGACTCTTGCAGCACCGTCGGCAACAGATGAGAATGTCGACTTGAGATGCTCCTGTCCAGAAGTGTCAAAGATGAAGGAGACGAGAGAGAGAGAGAGAGAGAGAGAGAGAGAAAAGCAAGGCGAACTTTTGCATGTAGCTCATATGTATGTACATACCATGCTGTTTCACTTTTGTTGATGCCTCGATAGATTGAAGATGACTGTTGAAGATTTTGGAAACTGGTTGCACACGAAATGGAATCAGGTCTCGGATAGCCACTGATGAGTTGGATGTTTTTGCAAATTTTTGAGAGGGATGGTTGATCTGCCAAAAAGATGCGGGAGAAGTATTAAGTTGGATAAAATCAAGATATATGTGGCAAAGTTGTAATCAATGTTTGTTCCAAGCCTGGAAATTTCCATTGTAAATTATAAATTGACATTCACCTGTTGAAAAATTGATGGTAGCTGTTTATCCATGCGAAACCATCCAGAGGGCTATCAGATAATGCTAGAGCCGAACATTCTAGAATCAGGAGCACATTCTCCTTTGAGTGACCCTAGGGAGCTATGTCAGTATATCAAAGAGATGATAGCAAATTACTATCCATGGAAGCAGCTGATGTCAAACAAGGCAGCTCTGTCACAGTTGCACCAGCAGGGATAAATATTTGCATTGAAGACTTTTGTTGTGGTATCTGACTGGAAGTATGTACTCATCACGGCTGGGCGATTATCCCGGAATCTCTCCTTCGGTTGACGATGTGTATATGGCCGCGCTGTCGGATAAGGGACCGTCTTGTAGGCTATATTTGGGAGATGAACTGCCGAACGCGGGTACTGAATGCTGTGCCATCTAGAGTCACCTAGAATAGATTTTATGTTGGGGCCCGCCGACCCATCAGGCCCTGCATTGTCCGATGTCAGAGAGCTGCGCTTCACCGCCGCTTATTTGCTTGTGCCACAATTTTCTCAACTGTGATGCGGGTCTTTTTGGTCTTTAGATCATTGTTGATCTTATCCTCGATTCTCTTCTTGGGCTTCCACCCGCTTGGCCGTGTTGCCTCATTGAGGTAATAACATTCGGCAAATCGATGCAGAGCTCCACAAAGGCAGGGTTTAAACCGCTCTGGTTGGTTGTCTGGGGCCGTATTTCCATCATGCTCTTGTAGTGTAGGTTGATTCTCACAAATACTACCGGTCTGTAGGAACATGTCTGTAATCTCCTTGAAGTTTGGCGACTCATCAGGTTCCATGATACTCCGTCTGATGTGCTCCTTAGCCCATTCCGGTTTCAAGTGCATTATCGAACGTAGGAAATCCTGGGTCACCTGGCTCTCCGAGGCTCCGGTGAGACGACAGAATTCGGGGAGGATCATTCGCCATTTGTAGGTTAAATCTTCCACATTCCTCCCTTTTTTCGGTCCCTCCTGAAGCTCCCTATACCTGGATCGAATGTCGTGGACTCGTGATTGTTTGGAAGGGCTGTAATACTCGTAGAGGTGGAGCATTTGGTCTCGAATGGTAGGAAGTTCGGCAACCTCACTGTAGTAATTATTTGGAAGGCTGTTCTTTATAAAGATTCCAATGCATGCTAGACCTTGGAGGGCTTTTTCCCATTCCTCTAGTTCGGCTTCAGGAACCCTCCAACCGTGGTCCATCCTGCGTTGCCGAGCATAATCTTCAGGGGAAGAGTAAGATGTTGCTGTATCGACAAGTTCTTCGTATGTAGGCATAACTGGATTTTCGGATTCAGGGTCTATCATGTCCCAAACGCCAAATCCCTGTGCAGCCATTCGGACCCGTGCGAACCATTCGTCCCAGTCTCGTTCGTATGATAGCTTCTTTTTGGGCTGTAGGAGTTGATCCGCGATGTGCATACTGACGGGTTCTGTTGAGATCGTGCCGAAATCTGCAAATCGACCTGGACACATGACAGGCGAGATGAATTCTTTGAGACTGACAGGAATGCGGACTTGCGATGGTTCTGGTTGATTGTATTCCATTTCTATCTTTTGACTGGGGTCAGTTCGACTCTGTCGACCAACCTGTTTACGGCAGCCGATAGGGGCCAAACCGCAAATTCGTAACGTAGAAGTCACAAATGCCACGAAAGACTAACTATTTTGAAGGGAGGCCTCTACCAGATCCGTGTCCCAATCCTAAAACAGGGAGTTGAAGGACCAACAAAAAAGGCACCAAAACAACCATCCGATTTCAGTCCAGACACGCAATCATGGAAAGAATCGCATGTGGTGCGAGCAGCGGTATCTTTAAGACCGAACACTCTACTATCATCAAGCACCCTTTCCCCGGGTCTGAAGATGACCTTCGTTGTGAGCAACAAGCCTATGAGCTGTTGGGTCCACATCCGCGGATTGCCAGCTATCGTGGCCGCGCCCATAACAACCTCGCGTGTGAAATGGAATATTACCAGAACGGCTGCATCGACCAGGCAAGGTTAAAGATGCAGGCAGAAATACCGTATCTCAAATGGGCGGAACAGATTGCTGAGGCACTGGTTTTTGTGCACAGCAGGGGCATCATACACTGTGATCTGCGATCACCCAATATCCTTGTTACTGATACATTTGATGTTGTCCTTGCTGACTTTGCCTCATGTTGTATAAATGAGATGAAGGTGTCTACAGTGACCAACAAAACTAGATACCGTCCGCCCAGCTATGAGAATCTAGACTATCAGGTTACTCTTCAGGATGACTTCTTTGCATTTGGCAGTGTACTTTATTTTTTGGTTACATCTGAGGCGCCCTATAAAGATTTAACAGATGATGAAGTTGTCAAGCTTTATACTGCGGGATCCTTTCCTGATGTTTCAGAATGGCCTGGAATAGGTGCTGTGATTAATAAGTGTTGGCATGGAGAATACTCTACTGCCTCCCAACTGTTAAAAGACATCCGTCAGTGCCCCTATGCCTCTTCATTTAGAGTGATGTTTACTGACATGTTCTTCTGTCTAGGCTGTTTGAAGTCGAGGCCACCTTCCAAGTTCATATTTTCGGGCTGTGTTTATTTCATTCTTTGTGTTTTGGGATATTTGAAGATTCCCCGGTGGCCCATGATATTCCGTCAGCAGTTTCCGCCTTTCTTATCCTTTATGAAAATAGGCGGTGGCTCATGAGTTTCAGCTTGACTTCCCGGGGTGAAGGACGGAGGTACCTGTATCTATAGTTGGGCAAAGAGGGTTTTAAATGCTGTTTTGAAATTATCCCCAATTTGAGTGAGTCGCGAGTACTGTTCTTGTGTGGATACAAAGGAGGAATCATGAAGAGGCTGATAATTCTTATTGCGGCCGCATCTCTTGAAGCATGTGACTAGGGTTTTTGAGATTTGGATCCGGCCGCCAGACTATCAACTGAGTACGGCCTTGAGGTTGTGCTTCCCGCGACGGCAAGGAAGCCACTCACAACAAGCACAAGGACTTACACGCGCCGCACAGGCTGGCAGTCAGAGGGTGGAGTTTATGCTCCATGGCCATACCCCATCCCAGGCCTCCGGGTTCTTCAGGAGGAAACTCGACAAAAACAAAGAACTGGTCGAAATTCAAAATGTCAATCCGGAAACGTTCTATAGATTTGCCCGCTGGATCTACACCGAAGATTTGTCGATACCGCACAAAAGACCAGAAGAGTACAGTTTCGGAGAGTTGGCCAATTTGTATCTGCTTGCGGAGGCGTTAGAAGCTCCCCGGTTCGCAAATCAAGTTGTTGATGAGATAATCCTGCTCTCTGACCATTCACTCTGCTATAAACCGAAGAGTAGTAGCCTCATTTTGGATGCGGTCGGTGCTCCATGGTGCTACAATAGGTTTTCCCGAGAAGTTCATCCATCGCTCACATGGCCCAACTTCTCTTTTGGTAAATGTATCGCCGGTGTATGTATAGACGCGGTCGCTTAAACGCCAACATCCAGAATAGTCATAATTTTGACGCGTGATTGGTGTCATAGTAATTCTTTAGATAGATCCTTCAATGCCATTTAGCTGGTGCAACCGGGATGCCACGCATCTAAATTAGCACAGGATATGAAAAAAAGGATATAGCATCAACCACAATATTTATCTATGATCGCATTAAACGATGGGTCGTTCAAAAGCTGCATTGCGCTCGGACGCTTCTCGGGGGAATAGTTGAAACATTTAGCGATAAACGATGCTACCTGTCGTGATATATGCTATCTGAGCAAGAGTGTTGTTGTGATATTTATGTATATCAAGTCGAGGTGGCTCAATCACGTGACCAAAACAGTTGGCCGGGGGCGCCAGTTCAGGGTTGAAGCCTCAAATATAATCATAACTACTTCAACAGAAGTTCAAAGCACAGCAAATGCATAGCCTGAGACACCTGGGCTCATGCTTGACTTGATATCTTTGTAGAAAATCCCCTCTGGGTTTGCTTTCTTCTGGAACCTGAAGACTGTGATTCCCGCCCAACAAAATGCGTCTCAGCTTTGATGGTCTACGGGACTGTATCAAGCGTCTCCGCAGGCACTTTGCTTCCAGGGAAGTAATTGCTTTGAATCCAAATGCCTATCCCAAGTTCCCTCCTTCTCCACCGATGGAACTTATATCAAGAAGCTCTTACTACAACGACCTTCTCAACCAACGCGAACATCTCGCTCCTCTCGGCACTCCGGCAGATACTGCCCTCCTCGCCCTCTATCGCCTTTATGAACACCTTGTTCTTAATTGCACTACCGGCCTGCGCAACGAACTTGAGCGTTTTTGGTTCAATAGATGGCCAGTCTCATCCATCCCGGATCCTCAAGATTATTCCGAACCAGCACGATATGCCGTCCTCGCCTGCATTCCAGCACTCATGACACTCGCGTTTAATACAAGGATCGACTTAGGGATACCTAGGCACGCGGATGCTATTATGACTCTGGAGGAGATTGATGCATACCGGACTGCGGAAAGGGTATATGAGTCGGTCCCTGAGTGGACGCTCAAGTTCAAGCCACTGGAGGAAGTCCTGAAGATACCCCATGAGGGGGGAGAGACTTTGGAGACGTTCGATGACAAAAGAGCAAGTCTGCAGTTAAAAGAGAAGAATATCCTATGTTGGCAACCGCATATCCATTTTGTCTAGGTTGGGGACAGGCTGTATTGAGTGCCCCTGGATATCATATTTCCCTCACAATAGGTTCTTTCTTGCCTCTGTGTTTTGCTCCTGGTGCAACAGCTGCATTCACCAATCTTGTCAAACGCGGTTGTGGGAAGCCCAACAGGACACCAAGCCAGACTATAATCATCCAGAAACCCATCCGAATGATTGCAAGCAGTCCGCTTCTTTGTAGAGTTATATCTTCATGTGCACTCTGCACTCCATCGTGCATTAGCCAGTCCTTGCCGTAACCGTCATGAATATGGCCACAAACAACAAGCTTGGGCTTCACCCTCCTTAGTTCTCTCAACAGATACCCATCCCCTTTTCTTTTGACATCGCAATATAGCACAGGGGGCCCGTGAATCACCACCACATCCACATCATCAGGGATCCTGCGAGTCCAGACATCCCTAATCGCTGGATACTGGAAAGCCCAAACACCATATTCCGGTGTCTGAGGAGAACCGAAGATCTTCAGCCTCCTCCCATTTGGAAAATTCAAGGTAACAGAATCATCCTGAAGATAGATGAGACTACCCCAGTCCAGATCGGAGCTCGAAGATTCGGGATGACCGCAGAAACGAAAGGGAAAGCGTTCCACGTAATGGGAGTCGAGCAGAAGATCGTGGTTTCCAGCTATGATGACTTTGTGACGGTGTGGAAGGGCGGACAACCATCTGATCTGAGATTGGAGTTCCTCATATGAGCCGTGCTGGGTTAGATCACCGGCATGGATGAGAAGGTCGCCATCTGGAACATCTTGGGTGGAGTTGTGGGTGTCTGAGATGCAGACAACGCGGATCGGACTCGCAATGGATGGTGAAGCAGTGGGGCGGAAGCCAATGTAGATACGATAGAGAGCTTTGGCCAGTTTCTCACAGTTAAGAATGGGACGGGAATGCGTTTGGTTGTAAGGATACGGTAGCAGATGGCTGTTCATTTTATAGCAGTAGAAAGCAGATGATCAAGGAGTTGGAAGATGATTTTTGGACAGCCCTAGAAATAGACGAACCCGGCATTCTTGGCGAGAGTTTATATCACGACTCGGATAACTACACAAGAGAATGGATTTCCATAGTATACAGTTTGCTACTGTTACGGTTTTCTGTGATGCCACTTAAACTGCATCCATACCTATATCTTCTATCGCAGACTTGGTACAAAGTTTTCTTCGTATTCTAAGACAACCTCCATCTTGAGTCTCGACTCTTGACAATGGTCAAGCTTGGTCCACAGCCTCGACAGCAAGATATACCCCAGTCACGGCCAAGATGAGGTGAGATATTGGTCTGCCGGAAGAAGGAGAGCGTATTGTGCCGGGGCGGTTGATTGGCGCGGATAGCTTCCCGGCGATGTTCTGGCCATCCATCCTGCACGGAAGGTCGTGACATTTCCGCCTGCATATGCCGCCGCTGCAGATCGTATGGAACGCGCAATAATGGACGATATCAGGCGGGAGCATCCAGAATAGTGAACAAGGATGCCGACTGCGTCTGTTTGCACCATTTCGTATCCAACGCGAGCTGAGAATCTCGAACGCCTGGGCTGAACGGACTATAAGAATCCCCAAGTGTCTGCTTTTCAAGAGTGCTTGTCCCTCCACCAGAATTCGAGACCATACCACTGTCGACTGAAGCCGAACCATTTGCGTTGACATTACCACCTACGAATATGCATTTCACCGCTTTTGTCGTGGCTATCGCCGCTGCTTTCTCTGCTATCGCCCACGCCATTCCTATGGAAAATGATAGCTCCTTGCTCTGCACTAAGCCTTGCTTCCCGGAGCCCACTGAGTGTGAGAAGGGTTGGGTATGTTTGTTCCTTGAGGATTGACCTAGACTCGAGCGGGTGGCTAACCGAAGTCTGTGAAATAGAAACCTAGACGTATTGTATGTCTCCGACCAAAGGCGAAGCATCTCAATAGCCCTTTCATGCCATTCAGGCGACCAAGATTGAACAGGCTGACATGGAATAAAACGTATGTAGGGCAAATGCTGGGTATGCTGCAAAATCGAGTGAACAGGCGGATCGAACAGCAATCAAATGGGTTTCCCATGCTTGAACACCCTATCTCTGGACGCGGTATACCTCTTGGCCTGAAAGGAATGTGGTGAATCTCATTGACAGGGCTGAATGGAGTTGTTTTGCTGTGATGCTGTCTTTTTGGCCTAGCTGCTTGTGCTCTGTAGAGTCAGAAATCTCAGGGATCATTCAGCACAGTCTCCATACTCCACTCAGCTCGCTAGTTGTGTTCCCATCCATAATACCCTACATGTCCGAGGTTCATATTGCTCCTCACATAGTCAATTGGGTATGCTGAGCTGAATGAACCAGAAACGTACTTCTGATTTCTCTGATCCTGTATTTATTTCACAAACAGGATTCCCCGATTTCTACCACCACATTTGTTCCAGCAGAAAATTGCTCTTTGTCGTACACATGCAAGACGGGCACTTGCCGCCTCCAGTCTTCCAACCCCTCAATGACCGCCTGAGCTTCAGGCTATCCATCTGCGTCTTGTTAACCCAGTAACACCACATTGTAGGTCTGAGCTGCAGACAGAAATCACAGATCTGCCATGTTGACTTGGGCTTCCCGTCCGCGCGCCGCGGGCGGATCTGCTTGATGAACTGCATGTACGACCACCTACCGGGGTATCCGTAGACGCTGTTTTTGCGCAGTTCACTTGGGCAGGTGATTCGCATCCGTAGCAGGCGGGGCACTATGTTTATGGAGATTTTGCAGGTGAGTGCGAAAGCGATGTGGTCGTAGTGAGTGAGGTACGAGAAGATCTCCGCCAGGATGTCCTGGGAGAGGATCAGCAGCGGCGAGTTGGTCTGTGGATCGGGTTCGGTTTTGCGGATCTGCCATGGGTAGCTGGCTGCTTTAGCATAATAGTATCTTTATGGGGAATCGGAGAGGTCTAGACTACCTTAATGGGAACCCGGAAGGCCTTGCGGAAAGAGTCGTTGAGTTCGGGCATTGTGGACTGCCGGTTCGCTTCTTATATCTGGCTGCTCTGGATTCAGTCAGTCGGCCGGCCAGTAAGTTAATCAGAAGCTGGCAAAGAAAAATCCCATGAAAGCAAGAAAAACATCACATTCTCAGTGTCTCCAAGAGGCGAAGACGGAGGCATTAGAAGCAACAGTTGCAAGCCTCATCCGCGCCATGCAGAGAGCAGTCAGACAGCATGGGTTCCGCGGTCGATTCATGTCTTCAAGGACCAACCTTCGTAACCAAGATTAACACAAGCTATAGCCGTCATGTACTGCAGTCGCACGTCTCATTTTCACGACGAAGCTCTGTCGTGTATCGGTTCCTAAATGACAGACGCATCCAAGCGCCCCTCGTCTCTGGCTGGGCAAAAACCAATACGAGCTTCGATGCAGCCATGGTCCGGAGCAAGGCGCAGTCAATGACGGGTATCAGGGCATGCGAGAAAGCCGTTGTGCAAGCAAAAGACTTTCTAGCTGTACCTTGGGACTTTGAAAGAAAAGACATCTCCCCTCCCGAGGCCCCGAATCTTTTAAAGGACAAAATGGCAACACAGAACCTTTTAACTAAGCAAGCTTAAGGGGTTGATCCACCCGAAATGTATCTAAGCAGAGATCACCATGAGCAGATTTTGAATTACTATGTTGATGCTGAACAGTTCAGGGTGACACGCTTCTAGTAACATAAACGAAATGTAGAGATACATAGCGACCTGCCAACCGGTCCCTGTAATTCATTCCTCCATACTTCCAAAGGCTTGCCACTTGATCATAACTCGGCCGCCAGTTATCTCAATCCATCTTTCACATTGGAACCTCAACTCCAACTTCTCGGCTTCTGTAAGATTCCAAAAATTAACAGTGATCCTTCTGAGATTCGGTGTCTGCCTCCTCCAAATTCCCGCCAGCCAAATGTCCAACTGCGTCACTGTCCAGTCAAAACACTCCGACTCCATGCGCTCGATCGTGAAGATTTCCAGAGAACGAGGTAGCAAGTCATGAAGCAGCAATGTATCGTCAGTGCTGCGAAGAAAGTGAATTCCTATCTCAAAGTGCTTGAGAGATTTAAAGCCCGCGAAAGACCCGATAAAGTCACAACTAGTCTCTAGCTTCCGCTGACATGTCCTCAAGCGGAGACATTCAAGGGTGTTTTTAACCGTAAGGATAGAGTTATATAATCGCCTCGGGTCGAAGCTGCTCCGCGTTGCGGGGTAACACTGAGTGAATTCAAACGATCTTAGATTCTTGCAGCTTGGAAGGAGGCCATGCAGGCCGTTTCGGCAAACGGAAGTCGTTATCTGCAAGTGGACAAGGCTCGAACAGTCTTGCTGCTGCCAAGGCTCATCGCCATCGAAAACTGCGGTAGCGCTTATGCGGCGTACTGCGGGCAAACGAAGAATGGTGGTAAACATATTGGAGGTAGATCGAGAGTCGCCAAATCCAGAAAATACTACCTCAACAAGATGCGGAAACGGTGGACTTGATTGTTTAAACGGTTTTTCGCCTCTGGATGCCCGTTCCAGGATCTTGTGACAGTAAAGACCATTTCGAATGAATCTAATCCTTAACTTTCTCAATCCAACTAATGATGGCAGTAATAAACCGAAATAGGCATCCGGATTGCCTGATTTTAAATCCACCAACCATTGGGCTTTCTCCGTTTCTGAACAGCTAGCGAGTTCGATAGCTTGTTTAATATGTTTATCGTCAATCGGGACAAGGTCCGCTGTACCCGGGGCCTTATTCGTATAGAAAAGATTCGCATCGAGCTCTTGAATGTATTGTGTCAGATTGGGATTTAATAAAGTGGCGCGTATTAATGCCGATTGCCGACGCGAAGACACCCGAAGATCGATTGAACGATAGGCGTAGGGTACGAGGACATCGTAAAGGCGCCCAGAGCATGACGACAGGTTCAGAATTCCCCGGGGCGTTTCGATATATTCGGCAACATGCTGAATAAGCTCAGCCGGCAATGAGTCAATGGTTCGCGCCATTGATCTTTTGGGACTGAATTCTTCTGTTGATGATATCCAGCTGCTCCGCGCCTGTTTGAAGTAAGCCCAGCCCCTCGGGGTGTCAGATGTATAGGTTGGGGGAGGATTCAGTAGTGAACACAGGTAAAAAGAGAGAAAAGATATATCAGTTTGTTAAACCCAGATTGATGAGATATGCAGATCTGTCGCAATGAAAAACAAATCAGAGGTATATAAGAAGATCATAGGGAAATAATCATCTAGGAAAATGGAATGGTAATGACAACCCTCTCCTGTGGGAATATAAGTTATTGTACATGTTAGGTGATAGTATCCGTTGTTCTGTCACTGATAGCTGGGATAACCATAATGTATTAGGAGGGTGTGACATCAATTGCTGCACTTTCCCACAGGTGTATGGAATGATGAAGTAGACATGCATGCTGTTGTTGGGGCTATTGCATCTTGCCGACACATTTGTACTAAAGGTCCTTGGCATTTTGTAGAAGGTAAGATGAGACTCGAACAGGATTAACATGGCAGGACTGCAGCTAACCTGTTTAACCTCACGGCTTTGTGAGTTCCCAATCAAAGTAGCAGCATGTTTGTAAAGCAGCCTCCCATGTTTCATTCTTTGAAATCATAATGGGAGAAGCTACTATAGTGCTGCAATCACTTGCTGCCCATGGAAGAGTTTTATCTGATGCAAGTACTGGAAAGTCCAGTAATCAAAAATTAGACATCAATTCACTCATGCCATTTGAGCTTTGGATACAAAGCTAAGGCAGGAGAGTATGAAGTTGATGCAAGTGTATTAAATAAGAAAGGAGTCACTCTGCTGCTGTAACTGCAAAGTCACAGCCATAGCCATGGCTATATATCTGTAATAGGAGTCTGCAAATTTCCATATGTCTTGAGCTGCTTGTTAAGCTCATACACTGAAATCTGCACTCTGTAATGATTAGAAATCCATCGAAGGGTAAGAAGCTTGGGTATCAAAGTGGCTGAATGCAAACATCCATAGAGATGCCAGAGACAGTTGCTGCTGATTGTTTGCCAGGTCCTGTGCCTGATGTACAAAACTTCTCTTCAAGGACTATGATACAGTAGATCATTTGGTCAGTTGATGAATTCTGCAAGGCATGGAAACAAGCCTTAGTTGTTACAGACAAAATACAACAAAGCCAAGCAAAATGAAAAACTGAATGATTGTTGACAATCAAATAAACACAGTATGTATCTGCAGGTGTATTAAGATGGATCTTGAACAACTAGCCATTGACCACCTTGTTCTTCAGCATGATGTGACGGGTTGTGACTTGTGAAGAGGTTGATGCGGTCGAAGAAAGAAGAAGCTGGAGTGAAGATGTTCAATCAAACAAAACAAACATCTCATCCAAGCCTGTTTGTATCCCCAGCACAACTCCCCACCATCAGGATGTTCATCTGCAATTTGGATTATCAGGCTAAGAGCTTCATTAATGATACGGCAAGATAACAGGGTCGGGGTTAAGGAGAAATATACGACATTGCCGAATCCTACCCTCCAACAATGGCGTTCGCTGATCGAATCGAAACCTGGCGAAGATGAGGGGAACCAGCCATGGATCGAATGCAGTACATAACTACTGGTCTCTCCGTCTCTCCGCTGCGGGGTTGCGACTTTGACGTCTGGGACAGTTTTCTCGCTGTTGGTTGCCGCTACGAACCACTGGTTGACTCTTCATCTGAACCAGACCTGGCCTTTTTCCTTCTGTGAATATCGCCAAAGCGGACACTTCTGTCAAACCTGACGTATCTAGCCAGCTATTCTCTCCTAAGCAATCATGGGCAAAGAGGCGATTCGGACAGCAATGAGCGTGGATCGCAGTAAACCAGCGTCGGAGCAGCTGGGTATTCATGTATGATATTTTTGAAACTGGCATTGATGCAGCCTGTCTATTTTCCGAGAGCATGGAATCACCATTGAATTGGGTTCCACATCAGCTAACACTGATATAATATCGTAGAATCGTTGGCATCCAGACAGTACGCCCGTTTATAGTACCCCCGTTATGAGATAAACTCCATATTTAACTAAACAAACGCAGTTCCCTCGGCAGCAACGATCAGAAATGGCGAAATCGTGAAGATAGAATGCCTGGACTGGACGGGCGGACAGATCAAGAACAATGACTCTGCAGACGATGTGCGAGACGTCGACTTGACCCGTATCCACTATCTGACCGGCCCGTTCAATGTCGAGACCGCCGAACCCGGCGACGTGCTCCTCGTCGAGATTCAAGATGTCCAGCCGTTCCAGGATCAACCATGGGGATTTACTGGTGTATTTGCAAAGGACAACGGGGGCGGATTCTTATCCGACTTTTATCCACAGGCGTGAGAATAGCCCGACTGTTTCACTTGCCATATATACATCGGACGTATAGCTAATATAAGCTATCCAGTGCAAAGGCAATATGGGACTTTGAGGGTATCTTCTGTTCTTCGAGACACATACCCGGCGTGCGCTTTGCAGGCTTGATTCACCCTGGTATTCTTGGCTGTGCGCCTTCCGCTGAAGTCCTAGCCGAATGGAACAGGCGGGAATCGGAATTAGTCCAAACACATGGCACAGACGCGGTCGCAAAACTTCCCGAGCCGCGAAATGGCCATGCCGGTGCAGCAAAAGGCGATCTCCACGCCCGAATTGTCAGAGAAGGAGCAAGAACAATCCCCGTATGAAAGCGTCGCAGTCCCACCCCGATCGTTGGCAACATGATTAACTTTCTAACGCCGAGTTTAACGATCTAGGGCCGTCCTGAACATGGTGGAAACTGCGACATCAAGAATCTCAGTCGTGGTTCCAAAATCTATCTTCCTGTGCACGTCACCGGAGCCAAGTTCTCCGTCGGAGACCTGCACTTCTCCCAAGGCGACGGTGAAATATCCTTCTGCGGCGCCATAGAAATGGCGGGGATAATCACCGTTAAGCTCAACGTGATTAAGAACGGCATGGCGCAGATGGGAATGAAGTCACCGCTCTTCATCCCGGGACCCGTAGAGCCTCAATTCGGTCCCGGTCGATATCTCACGTTTGAGGGTTTCTCGGTCGACCATAACGGTAAGCAACACTACTTGGACGCAACCGTGGCTTATCGCGAGACTTGCCGACGGTGCATTGAGTATTTGAGGCGGTATGGGTATGATGACTACCAAATCTACCTACTCTTAAGCTGTGCGCCGATTCAAGGCCATATTGCGGGGTTGGTGGATATTCCAAATGCATGTACGACATTGGGTCTGCCCATGGACATTTTTGATTTTGATATCAGGCCCGAGGTAGTGGCGCAGAAGAGGGACATGGGCATTTGTGCGTTTACGAGCGATCATAAATCATGAAGCAAGATAAGCGGTGATGCTGTTCCTAGCCCTGTGTGATGGGAAGGGTGGTATATCGTGGATTCACTATGGATTCGCTATGGATTCTCTTAAGTTACTTTCCTGATTGGATATATGCGCTTTCTCTTGCTGTTAAATGATAGCACCCAAGCAACGGACAAAGAAGATATCATGTAATCCCCGTGTCCTATTTTAACACCTACTCCATTCTCCACTTGAAAAACCAGGGGAGCTGAGCAAGCTGTAGCATCTGCGTTGAAGTGGAAATTCCCAAATGACAGAAGAGTTTAGGCGGGTATCCATTCGGGATAATTCAGGTCGTCGGATCACTCTTAGGAGAAAAATTTCTTGACTGCAGCTCTCTGTTTACGGTCCTGCTCCGTGATGTGTTTCTTGACGCGGGTGATTTCGTTGATAATGGCGGCATCGTTGGGAGCAAGCTTCAAAGCCTCCTCGAGATCTTTGAGGGCTTCCTCCTCCTCCTTCAGCCCGCAACTGGCGACAGCACGTCTGTAATATGCTTTGGCCATGTCAGCATCCTTGGCCGCAGCATCCTTTGCGGTGCTGATCGCGTAGCCAGCCCAGGAACGGGCATCAGCGAAACGCCTGACTTTGTTCGCAAGAAGCGCAGAATTGGAATTCAAGGTGAATCGCAATGCCGCAATTTGTGAAGGCAGTTCTTTTGCATCAGAATCGGTTGGGTCTGGAGCCTCGTTTAGGTAACGGAGGCCTTTCTGGTATTTCTCCAGTCCAAGCTCGATGTCTCCGGCTTTAAAGGCTTTGTTTCCAAATTCCTTGAGGTCGGCGGCAATCTTGTAGCACTGATCCAGGGATAGTTCCTCGTTGATGTCCTCGGGGTAGTCCTCATACTTATCACCAGTACTGTCAACGAACCGCTGTTTAGCATTCTTGTAATCTTCTCCGGTGAGTTCGCCGCAATCGGTAACTTTGACATCCTTAACCGGCTTGTCATTGGGGCCGGTACGAGTCGCCTCAATCTTGCGCACAATGCTTCGGCCGTTGATGACCTCTCCGAAAACAACGTGCTTCCCGTCAAGGTGGGGTGTGGGAACGGTGGTCACGAAGAACTGGCTGCCATTGGTGCCAGGCCCGGAATTGGCCATTGACAGCAAAAACGGACGGTCATGCTTGAGTTCTAAATTCTCGTCATCGAACTTCTCGCCGTAGATCGATTCACCTCCGGTTCCGTTGAATTCGGTGAAGTCACCACCTTGAATCATGAACTGTTTGATTATTCGGTGGAAGATAGATCCTAGGCGCGGACTCGAGTTAATGGCCGATTTCATATGGCAAGTTTCAACGGCATCGTACCTTTATAGCTCAGAAGCTTTCCCTGCTTTCCCGTTCCCTTTTCGCCAGTGCAAAGGGCACGGAAGTTCTCAGCTGTCTTCGGGACAACTAGAACTCGAGTTAGAATCAATCGATTTCCTGGTATCAGTTTGGCGAAAGCTACATACCATCACTAAACTACAAGTGAACGGGTCAGTCTCTTGGGTCAGCCTAGATTATATATAGATTCCAACTCACTAGCTCAAATATAACCCGACCTTCCTGCTTGTTTCCAATTGTGATATCAAAATACACTCTTGGGCGACCTAGGAACCCAATGTGTCAGTGGCCAGAACGTCTTCAGCTGTAGAAACACGTCTTGTGGCAGTACCTGTAGATTCAGCCATTGCAGACTAGACTTGTACCTGACACTAAAGCCAGAACTCGTTGTAAACAGAATCTAAGATTGTCGAATGGAATGAAATGAGAGCGAGGTGACAGGAGGCAGCAGGGGATAGTTACAAAGCAGACGAAGCTCTAAGCTATCATGAAGCTAGAAATAGAACAATCACATCTACAGGTGAGAAAGTAAGAGGAAGAGAAATGAAAACACCAGCAACAAGCGAAGGGGAGGAGGTTCAAGAACATTCCATCGCAATTGAATTGTCCCGCATGCAAACCCTGCAAACACAGCAAACAGCCCCCACCGGTCGTTGCACCTGCCAAGCCCTAAGCCCTGGCTTTCCCCTTTCGTCCGCTTGGAACAGTGCTACTTGGACTTGCTTACATTCGATTCTATGCTCTATATACACGCTGTCTATCATCTTCTACGCATCATGGCTTGCAATGGTAATAAGTCCGTACGCCTGTTCATTCCGTTGGCTTCGAGTTGGTATCCAGTTCCAACGTCACCTAGTTAGTTACCCGTGTCAGCCGCACTATCCGGGATCTGCCAGTGGATTATCGTTTGTCTCTATATCGACGTACCGGCCCGTCATTCACAAGTCCAACCTCCATCATTGCTTGGAACACCCCGTTCTTCACCCGGTCAGGATTGTATATTTTCCCAATTTGCGAGTAGAAGTAGTCGTAGAGCTCCTTGGCCTTTGTTGCGTCTGCCGCGCCATGAAAATCGGGTTTGTTGCCCTTCTTCACCTTGGCAAATAGGGTGAATTGCGAGACTATGAAAAGTAGGAGCAATGAATCCCACAGCATTAGGAGACTTCAGACATACCACAGAGGACTTCTCCTTGTATATCTTGAACATTCCTCTTCCACTATGACGAGACACCTGTGAGGTCAAACATCGCTGGAGAAGACTGAACCATCTGGGGGTCACACATTTGCTCCAGAGTCATCAGACCACATCTTCAACTTCAGCACTTTGGCAGCAAGAGCCTCTGCATCTTTCTCGGTGTCATGCGGGCCGACTGCTGCCAGGACCAGCACTCCCCGCCCAATCGAGGAGATGAGCTTCTTATCAACAGTAACCGAAGCGGAAGAGACCCGCTGTAGGATAGCTAGATACTGCGTCAGTGATAGATTCCAACTTGCTCGGTAGTGGAACGACTCTACCTTTCATTTTTCGGTGCCAGCTGCGGGTCTCGAGTTAATATCAAGGGCAGGTATCTAAAGAGAAGAAGATCACTCGGAGACTGTTCCAGGTCCCTGATCACATAATTGTTATTTCCATAGCAAAAAGAACACATGATATAAAACCTATCAGCCAGGCATATTCACCTATTTTCTCACTCCAAATATCACCTCCATTCGTCCAAATTCTTCACTCGTCCAAATCTTCACTCGTCAAATCTTCACTCGTCTGAATCTTCACTCGTCTAAATTCTTTCACTTGTCTCCTTCACTTCTTCCTTCTCTCGTCCAGTTTCCTTCACTCTGCATCCATGCTTCCATGAACAGTTTCACTTAGCGCTGCCCTCTCGTCGCATCTTCTGTTTTTCCGTGAGAACACCATCCATATCCATCTAGGTGTGGAAGCCTTCAAGGTCTTGGCACTACTGTTGCTTGGCAGCATCGGGATAGCAACACCACCTGGAGAGAGCCTGTAACTGTCGCAGTTTTCCATCACAAAACAACCAATTTGAGCCGGAAGCTGCAAACTAGAACTCTAGCAGTGGCCCATTCTCACAACCAATTCCATCAGCTACCCTCTACCGGTTTGGTTTTCTCTCCATCCAGCAAACCACCTCATTCTCGTCTCAACAGTACAGCTAACTTCCTCTGGCGCTTTCATCAAAGTCCATCCTGGTATGAAGAGCAGCCATGACGTCTCGGAAAACACAGCAAGAAATCGATCGCACCTTCAAGAAGGTTGCCGAGGGCATACAATCCTTCGAGAGCATATACGAAAAGATCAAGACCACAACGAATATTGCGCAAAGAGACAAGCTCGAAGATAACCTAAAACGAGAGATCAAGAAGCTACAGCGGTTTCGTGACCAGATAAAAACATGGGCTTCTGGCAACGAGGTAAAGGATAAAAGTCCGCTGCTAGAGCAGCGGAGGGCCATTGAAACAGTGCGCGATTCTTCCCTCCGACGAACCCTGTCTCTGTACCCTACCACGACGCTAACTGGACAAACAGTGCATGGAGCAGTTTAAAGCAGTCGAGAAGGAGATGAAGACGAAAGCTTACTCGAAAGAGGGATTGTCGGCAGCTGCGAGATTAGATCCCAAGGAGAAAGAGAGAGTAGAAGCATGCGATTTCCTCTCATCGATGGTGGATATTCTTCAGCAGCAGATAGAAGCCATGGAGGCCGAAGAGGAGATGTTACAAGCGTCGATGAAGAAGGGTAAGAAGGATGCATCAAAGGCGACCAGGCTAGCGGATATCTCGAGAATATCGGAGCGACATAAGTGGCACGTCGGGAAACTCGAGCTGTTACTTCGGTCATTACAAAACGGGAACGTGGAGACCAATCAGGTTCTTGAAGTTCAAGAAGCGATAAAGTACTACGCCGAAGACGGACATAATTCAGATTTTTGCGGTGAGGACGAGACGATATATGATGACATTGAACTGGGAGACGACGAAGCTCAGTTCGGTATGGGCCTGGATAACGATCGTTTGTCATCACAAGATACGCAGTCTATTCAAGATGATGAACAGGTAGAGACGCGAAGAGGGAAGTCTGAAAGCGGCCCCCCAAGACGCTCATCAACGCAAATGAAATCTCCTCTATCAGCCCTTGCGACCCTCAACCTAAATGGACAATCCTCCACCCCCGTCACCACGATGAAACCAGCCCCACCGCCCACGAGGTTACCCGGTGAACCATTGAAGTATGCGTCGGCAGCCGCTGCAGCTGCTGCGAATGACAAGAATGGAGTTGGGATAGCTCCTTTACCGCCTCCGCCTGGCGCAAGTCCTGCGATATCAAACACACAACTGGTGTCGAAGCCTTCATCCACCGCATCACCTCAAGTAGCATCTGCGCAACCGGTGCAAAGACTAATATCCAATGCTGTCAATGCTGATGATCTTAGCAACCAGACTAAATCTCCGACTATGAGCAGCGTTGCGGCCAGTCGACCTGGAACCGTTCCACCTACACCTGCGATAACCAATGCTGAGACAACAACCCAAAAGCAGCAGCAACAGCAGCAGCAGCAGCCGCCGCTGCCTTCACCGCAACAACAACAGCAATCACAGCAACAGCCAAAGGACCTGCCTGCACTTAATGGTGAGAAAAAAGACCAAGCTGGTGGCGACGAGTCGGTCTATCACTTACCGCCTGGTCTTCACGATCTGATACAATCGTTCGAGATTACAAAATCCAGAGCAGCCGCGTCGCAGTCAGGATCTACTCAGCGATTGTTGGTGGCATCCCATAATACGTGTCCAGAACCAAGCGATGCCGAGAAACCGCGTCATTACAAACCCCAGACTCCTTACAATACGCCCATTTACTATCCTCAGGACGTGCTTCCCATATTTGACGACCCAAGGCTTTATGAGAATGGAAGAGTCGAGACGGACACGCTGTTTTACTTGTTCTACTATCGTCAAGCAACGTATCAGCAATTTTTAGCTGCGAAGGCGCTCAAAAATCAAAGTTGGCGGTTTCACAAGCAATACCAGACATGGTTCCAGAGACACGAGGAGCCAAAGACGATCACAGAAGAATTTGAGCAGGGAACGTATCGATTCTTCGATTATGAGAGCACATGGTTGGTTTTGACTTTGTCTTGTTAACTTTCTTTTCGTGCACGACTGACTAAAGAAAATTAGGATGAACCGAAGAAAAGCGGACTTCAAGTTCGTCTACAAATTCCTCGAAGATGATCTCTAGATTACTGTACAGGAGGTTGCACACTCGGCTTAGCTTGCATTTGGTCAGGCCTTCGCGGCCAAGGACGATTTTGGTGAACTTCTCTGCCTCTCTCCTTTATTCCTCCTTCCATTTTTGAATCTCTTCTGTCTTTAAGCCCACGAGGGTATCGGAAACGGTGGAGTTTCAAACTTCCCTTGCTTGGTGTGAAAGCTTCATTTTCTGTAAATTCGGCGCAAAGGGCGGGAAACGGAACCGTCCACCGTGGTGTTTTGCTATTTTTTGAGAAGAGCCTCAGGTTGGGGATGGGTGTGCCTCTTCGCATCTCTCTACTACGATATTGCTCGGAATTCGGATGCCTGCCCCTTGGTCATTGCTTCTTCTTCTTTTTCTTGCAGTCTATGCGGTTTATCTGGGGGGTTTTCTGGAGGGAAGGCGTTTATTTTCTCTCTCTCTCTCTGCATATGCTCTCCCTTCCTCCTCATAGGGTCGTGCCTTTTCAACCTTGTGATGGTGATGTGAACTTAGCAATGATGGTACCTGCCCGCCTGCCTGCCTTACCTGCATTCTTGCTGCCTTTGCTTGCTCTTGCATATGGGTTTTTCCTTCTCTCAATGTACAGAGCCAGGATGAGACATTTTTGCATCGAAGTCTTGCCCCACGGAACGTTTCCTTTTTTTTCCCTAGTAGACAATGGGACTCTACTCTGTAATACGTACGACCTCTTTGAATTTGATGCTAGTTACTGGTGCGATGCGGAGTTACTCTGCTTTTGGGGATATGGTTGGTCGCGCTCCGTGACGATGGCTTTCCCCTCTCCAGCCGAAGTAATTCACTCGGAACCTGAAACGTGTTTGGGGTTGGGCAGTAAAAATAGTCACCGATTTCAGAAGTGTTTCATGAAGTATTCTATTAATTGCAGGGCGGCAAGCTGTAGGAGCCAATAATGGCCGTCTGCTTATTCGGTAGGGCTTAAAATGGGCAGGCTTGGGCTGAGAACGAATGGAAGCCTGAGGATAATAACAGAACTGGTGAAGTGAACAGGTTATATCTAAACAGCTATTCTGTGACTATGTCTATTTGCTAACTTTGTTGTTCCTTCGGTTATACAAAGTGGCTTGGCGACAGTGGACATCAATCAGTTCTTAGTATCAACCTTTCTCTCCTTCTTTCCATATCTCTCCGACATTTCCTTGACCCACTGCCGGTCGCCGTTCGCCATCCAGAAAAACGGACTGAGCGCCGGTGTGCCGCCAGTAGTCTCCAGGTACGGGTTCGCCCCATTCTCCAACAGAATCGTCGCCAGTTTCCTATGAAGCTCTGACCCAGCCCCGGCAAAGTGAAGCGGCGTATATCCGCTGACGTCCTGCTTATTGACATCCGCTCCATGTTCTATCAGCAGTCTAACGGCGTCCAGGTCGTGAACAGAAGCTGCAGTGTGCAAGGGTGTGGCGTCCTGCATATTTGGGGCGTTGACGTCGGCGCCATTATCTATGAGAAGCTTCGCCAGCTCCAATCTTGGTTCAAAACCTCGGCGACGTAGAATGAAATGGAGCGGTGTGTTTCCATCGTCTCTTGTCACATCGGCTCTCGCTCCGTGTTTGATCAATAGACGCACTGCTGCCGCACTATTGCCTCGAGCTGCTCCTTGCAGCGCAGTAAATCGGGACCTGCTCTGGTGGTTGACATCGGCTCCGTGGTTGAGAAGTACTTCAAGAACAGGCGTACTGTCGGGAAGATTTGCGGCTAATAATAAAGGAGTCGATCCATCCTCCGCGGTAGACTGGACGACAGCCCCGCGTTCAATGAGCGCGCTGACGTTTTCTTCGTTGGATACAGACGCCGCCAGGTGCAATGGAGTGTCGCCTCGCTTACTCCGAGCGTTCACGTCAAGGCCTTGATCTATAAGGAAGTTGATGGTGTCTGCATTACACCTGGCTACACCGTAGTGTAGCAACGTCTGTTCGTTTACGCAGGTAAGTTTAATATTAGCGCCTTTCTCAACGAGCAACCGGACGACTTCATCATCTCCAGCTTCCGCAGCATAGTGAGCTGCAGTCTGGCGGAGGTACCCCCATCTCGCATTGATGTTCAGACCTCTGTCGATTAAGAAGCGTAAAAGTGTAAAATGTGCATCCCTCTTGTGGTCCGATGGCTGGCTCTGTTCATCCAGGGTTCCCAGCCAAGAAACAGCCAAGAAGGCCGGACAACGACCAGCATTGAATTCATTGCCAGCCTGCTTGACATCTGCGTTGATATTCGCACCAGCGTCCAATGACTTTTCTGCTGTTCCCTTCTCGCCGCGGCGCATGGCCCACCAAAGGGCACTAGCATTGTTGTGCTTCACATTGTATTTGTATAGATAAGGGGTGAGTAGCGTGTTGATTTGGCGATTGGTACGAGCTAAGCTGTTGATGTCGTTTGCAGCGAGATAATCAGTGACCGCGAGAATGATTTCATTTGGCATATATGCCAACTCCATTGGAGTTTCTCAGAATGAAGGCGACATTGGTGGGGTGGATCAAGGAACACGAGAGCAGGGTAAAAAGGATGAACAGGCAGCCTCTCCCAGGGACTAGCGTGTGGTGAGGAAAAAGAGAAACATTCAAGTGTAAGAGCTAATCAGCAGACTGAGGATGAGGTGAGACGTTGTTTCTGATGGCCGAGTGATTGATCGAGATATTAGTGATGTTGTTGTGACTTGTTCGCCTGGCTTCGAGAGTCTTCGGCAGCAGCTGCCCGCCAATCATCAGCAGAGGCAAAAGGGCTGGATTTCCTTGACAGAATAGCGTGTCAGTTGTCTTCCCACTTGTCAGGCAGAATCAGCTACTAAAACGACTTTGTGAGAGCAGTTGTTAGCTTTCAAGACGAAGGAACTGTGTTGTCGATTGCCACGTAGGTAGAACAGCACAACTTTCCGCTTCACATGGGCCTTACTAGAAGAGCAAAAGTATATGTATATTCGATACGATTGATTCCTGAGGACAATATCGGTCTGCTGCCTCTCTCTCATCCCTGCCGCCTCACTCTGTCTGCCTGACATCTCTTGTTCTCGAAACAAAAGCAAAGTCGTGACGTCGAAGATCAGCCTTGTTTGCGCCCTTTGCAGTGTTTGGCCTGTTTGATACAATTGCTTAGTCATAATAGCCGCTATTCCCCTTCAGGCTAGATCCTTATCTAATACACCGGATTGGGTTGCCAGTGGGGTTGGGCCACATCGCACAACATCATCCCATCACCACTCAACCCAACGACAACAACGACGACAACAACGACGACAACGACAACCGGCAACGGACAAGCGACCGAGCAAGCCACTAATACTCTCTGCCCTTTCTTGGGACCTGACAGCTCAGCATTCGTTTCTCGAACTGCCCTGAAACATCTCCCTGGAAATCTCCCGCCACGACAGAATGGCTGAAACCTCCCCTTGATCAACCCTTCACCCCCAGCCTTATCTCGGATCTCGAGCCCAGCAAGTCGGTTAGGTGTCACTTTATCCCCGACTGACTACAATGCAAATGCCTGCTGGTTCTTTGTATCATCATCATCGTCATCATCATCGTGGTTCACAGCAGACATGGCCACTTGCTCGTCCGTTGGTGGCAGCTGCTGCAGGTTTCAGATCCGATTTCTTTTTTGCTTCAAGGCCTTTGGATTCTTGGGAACAACCACAATCCACAGCCCACTAGATCTGCCGGCTAGCTAGCGCCGACAGTTACCCGCTCCCCAACTAAGTTGGGACAGCGTGGGATGAAATGAGGCGAAACTCATCTGCAAGGCTCGCTATTTTCCACATCCATGGATCTTGTCGCCTAACAGGTGATGATTAGCTATGATCTATGACCCAACGTGCTGCTGCTGCTTACTCGCTAGACCAAGCCTTGCCAACCGCGCGTACCATCTGGCTGCCCCTCTGGGTTCTCTCTCTCTCTCTCTCTCTCACTGCCTAGGACTTTTGTTCCTGGTATCTCTTTTGTTTCTACCTACTTCTCTCCCTCCCGCGATTGGATGTTCCACCATCGCACAAAATAAAGGAGGGGCTGTGTACCCGGACCTAATCATTCCACGTGCGAATTTCTTGTGCAGAATCCCTTTATTCGCGGATTCGCTCTCTCGTGCTCTGGTTGTGTAATCATCCCAACCTTGTTTGACTTACCCTGGGAGGACAGACTTCGTTTTCTTGCTTCACTTTCTTTTCTTGTCTTCTTTCTCTGTTGTCTGTAAGGAGTACTCCGTATGTCTTTCTCTTTTACCTGTTGGCAAGGCCGTCGTGGGGTTCACGTGTGAGGCTACCCCTAAGCCTCGAGCCCTATTCTTTCTTTTCCTTCTGGGCTGGCCATCCATATCTCGACCGTTCTGTCTCTTCCCAGAACAAGACGTGGAGTAACAGATCTATGTTACGCAAACTTATATATCCCCATCGGCTTCCCGGCTCTCCACTTCTTTGTTTTCCAAGTTCTTCAGTTTCCATCGCTCTCGTCTATAGTATATAACCTATTTGTCTACTTCTGCTTGTCATCCTCTCCAACTGAGAGACTCCCAGCTATAACGCACCATCCTACCGAGCGACACATGTCCTACTCCCATAGTGAGCATCATTATCAGCATCTCCAGAACAACTCGCGGCCACTGCCACCCGTCAGTCAACACGCACCGTCTTCATCGATGCCATACCACGACTATATTTCTCCCGTCATGTCCCAACATCACAGATCCTCCATATCGTCTTATGGTCGGTCCCCTGCTCCGGCAATGAGCCACTCCGCCTCGTCGGATAGCAACTGCTCGAGACAAACCACTTCGAGTACATCATCGACTTACTACTATACCGATAGTAATACGTCCTATCCCCACTCACAAACAAGCTATTCTCACCGCCATGGAAGCCCGGCTGCATACTCGACAAAAGACGTCGAGCCGACCAGCCCTCAGATGAAACGCTCCCCATCCCGATCTTCGAAACAGGACTCCCAACCAAGGTAAATCACCTCATTTTAATCGAATTGCCAGCATCGTCACTGACCCTGATATAGATCGATTTCCCGATACATCTGCGTGCATCCAGGCTGCGAAAGCAGCTTTAGTCGCCCAGCCGATTTAAGTCGTCACCAGGTTTCCGTCCATTTCCGTGATGCTGTGTTGTTGGATTGCCCTAAACCTCGGTGTACCCGAAAAGGCGACCAGGGTTTCTCAAGACAGGATCACCTTATCGAACATCTGCGCCAGTTCCACTGTATGAAGTTGGCGAAACGGACCTCTAAGTCGCAGCGCGGTGAATAATCACTCTGTTGCGCAGTTCAACGCACCCATGTCGAACTCTGCTAATATTCTTCCACCGATTGTCATCGTGGTTTTGCTCGGCTGGACCTTGAGCGTGATGGCTAGAGCATGTCTCTTACCTGCCACTTTCTGCACCGCCTTTATTACCTTTTTAATTTATTCTCACAGTGTATTATCCCCAAGTTGCTTTATCAGTGAGCACATCTGCATAGCGCTGCATTAGAATTTGACCCGTTTCTTTTTTTTCCCGACAAGATTATCTTACTTTTCATGTTTTCTTTCTTATTACAAATTACTTAATAGACTAATTCTTGTTTTTTCGATTCTTTCTGCATTGTTTTGGTATTAGGATGAATGGCTGGGTATGTAGGATATATTTTCGCGTGCTATGTGTCTGTGGCTGTCTGAGATTATGTTCAGGTTCAGCCCAATTTCTCTGATGAATTTACTTTGTTATCTTGCTATCATTCATACATCCGAAAATTTATGGATGACTCTGTTTGAGCTCTCTCAAATCTATTTGTGACGTTCTGGCATATCTTTGACAGAACTGCTCTGTTTAATTTTGGTTGGCTTACACTATGACACTTGGCTGCATATTCCAGCTTCAAGTTCTTAGTATAATCGATGACCTGGATCCAGAACCTGGCTCAAAACAGGACACATGGTGCTTTGCCTAGGGAGAGCCCATGTCACTGAAATGACAACACGCGCAGGTCAATCCAGGTCCATGTTGAGTTATGGCAGCATACAATAATCCTTGTTGCTGGGTACATTTTTGTTTCTGCCATTCTTCTTAGAAGTACCAACGCACTCAACAAGTTCCATGGTATTTCTGTTCTTCTCGTCCTATGCTTGGCTAGATCAGTGACTTACAGTCACTGAGGTGGCAGGCTCTCTCATCACCGAACCCCTTGTTACTGGTTCTACAATAAACAGCTGCATTTATAAATCTCCGTTTCCACTTCCTTTTGCATTGCATATGAGGCTGTGTCTGCATATTCAGGTTTGCGGTGTGTATTTGTATAATATCAAAAGCATTTCTGGTGCTTAGATGTGGAGTGAGCTATAATCAAGTTGAACCAGATATGCAATCACTAGGAAGTTCATCCATTGAATCTAATAACCCTTGAAGAGTCCCTGAACAATACATAGCTGCATATCAATCCTCGCCCAAACACTTATTGCTCCTGCAATAATAAATCCCCAAAGTGGTACAGGAAAACATAATAAAATTCAGTAAACAAGATCATAACAGTCATTCTTCCTTTTCAGTTTTTTTTTGTTCCATCCTTCTTCTGCCACCAACCAACTAGTTCATCCCCTCCCCCAATCCTTTCTAGTAAGCTCTTCGACCCAAAGGATTAGCGCTGCTCGATTCAACAACAGCGGCCGTGGCGTCAGCGACATTTTCGGAGGTTTGGGTAACGAAACCCTCAGTCTGAACCGTTTGGATATTCGCATCCTCGCCTTGCTGGCCTTGCTCCTCCTGATCTTGAAGTTGATTCTCATCTTGTCCCTGGTCCTGACCCTGGTCCTGATCTTGAAGTTGATTCTCATCTTGTCCCTGGTCCTGATCTTGTAGTTGATCATCATCGAGATTTTGGTCACGGTCCTGGTCTTGATCACGGTCCTGGTCGCGATCTTGATCCTGATCCTGGTCTTGGTCTTGTCCCTGATCTTGGTCCTGGTCTTGATCCTGATCCTGTCGTTGATTCTGCAGATCCTGATCCTGCTGCTGGTCGACTGTTTGAGTAGCGGCAACATTATCGAGAGTGGCGCTGACGGTCTGATCGTTTTGCTCAGTCACTGTGGCTTCAAGGTCCGTGGCTCTCGTTTCCTGGAAGGTTTGTGTGACAATTTGCGTGACGTTGCCATTGACGATGGTGCTGACGATTTCATTCTCGCCTTCACGTCGGCCTTCGCCTTGGTTGCCGTTCTGATTGCCTCCTCGGTTTTCTCCCCGATTGCCTCCTTGGTTACCTCCTCGGTTGCCACCCCGGCCACGGCCAGGTTTGCCAATGATCTCCTGACCATTCACTATCCGCCTACATTGGGCATTGGTCATGCCGATGTTGTGTAGGCCGGAGAGAAGCACGTTCTGGCGAGCTGGAATGTTGCCTTGGATGAAGCGCGAGTTGAATCGGGTGACGCCCTTGAGCTGATTGAAGAGGTCAACATTGATGAATTGTGGTTGTGTACCGATAAGGAAGGTCACTCCCTCTGTGCAAGGGGGAGTGGTCAAACTTCCCACGTAGCGGAAAGTGGACATTGAAGAGATGGTCCGAGAGAGCTGTCCGAAATCGAAGTTGCGGAGGGTCATTTGTTGGCCGCGATTGCCAATGCGTTGGGAATTGACGATGATACGTTCGAGGTCGCCGAAGCCGGAGCGACCGGTGAGTTGGAAGAGAATGACAACCACGGCAATTTGAGACGGGTTACCTGCTGTGTCTTAGGACGAGCACAATGCGCCAAGAGGGAAGGGAGATAACATACCAATCCGAGAATGGACCAAATGCAACTCCATTGGAAAGTGCTGCCCAAGGATCCGATGCTCACTGGGAGTATGGAAATGGAACTGCTCCAACTTGAATTCGCCCACTCCGCCAACCAAGGTTGAGCCTTGGAGGACGACCTCTGCTGTAGTTCCCAGATTCTGGAATAGGATATCTTGTCTTGGGATGTTTGAGCGAAGGAACCCAGCAGGTTCAATTGGGATTCTCTGGTCTAAATTGATCGGAGACTGCTGCAGTCCGATTCCGCATAGAATGTTGTCGCGAGAGATGGACTGCCAGTTTGTCGGACCCCGTACGGAGCCATAGTCGAAGTTTGGGAGTTCGCCGATGCCGCCCTCCGCACGAGGATGGAGAAACGTGCCATGGGCACAAGAAGAAAGGGAAGAACGAACGTGGAGGAGAAGCAGAGCGAATGAAAAGAGTTGAATCATGGCTGAAGATGGTGGTGGAAATGAAAGACCGGAGAATGGATGAAAGAATGAATAGAATAAAACTCTTCCGGAGAGGGTGAATTATCAAAAGATAAAAGTGGCAAACCAAGAATAAAGAGAAAAGAAAGAAAGAACGGACAGGATCAGTTCTATATTGTGTTACCTGAACAACAACAATCGGGCAGAACTGATTGACGCAAAGCAAGACAAGTGGAGCTTGCGAGGATCTATTTATGTGAAGTTCTCCATCGAGAATGCGACGCTGACACGAGTATAGCAAGCATACAGAGAAGTCCAGGCCGAAAGGGTAATGAGGCAGGGGAACAGGCAGTACGGATGTGTCAAATGTGCGTCAACGCTGATTCAACCAGCATGAAATGGGCAAGTCGACGGGCCTCCACGACCGTTTCTGGATGTCCGCATTGGAGAGGAGAGCTTCCATGGAGCTCCAAAGGGGGAATAGCTCTGGCGCTGGAAGATATTTCACCGGTTTGGAACCCCCCGTTCAAGCAAAAGAGAATTCGCCCCGTTTTCCTGGCCTGTTTTAGAAAGGGATCCAGGATGCTCGCTTCACGTTTGAGGGAAACCCCAGGTCCAACACAGCAGCACTTGGCTCTTGGTGAGAAGGAAAAAACTGATGCCTGGGGGCTTAGACAGTCTCGACTCGTCGGGTCAGTTGACGTTGCATTTTAGCCCAGCTTCAGCGCAAGAGAAGAGCGGTTGCGAGGGACAAGAAACGGCCCAAGACGGGGAGCGGAGGAAGAGAAGCATGAGCATGGGTGTGATGCCCTGTTTTCGCCAACATTCAGGATTTCCCACCGGCTGGAGAGCGAGTCTGCCATCGGCCAGGGGTGAAGGACGTTGTGAAGCATTGCACGTCGAGTTATGGAACAGCTTGGCGACAAGCGCCAAGGCGTCCGCCCAGAGTCTTGACCACGCAGGAACGCGGAATTTGCTTGCGGTTTAATTTCCTCCGCGCGGGAAAGACAGTGCAGACATCTCTTGGACTCACAAGAAAATTTCAAGATTTGTGGGCAGCCCAGGAAAAGGAGCCAACGCTGCTTGGAACTACAATTACACTCTCACCAGCACACTCAAGACCCCCTGTATTCTGTACATACAGTGTGGTCATCATCTCGGTACCCTGGCCGCCAGAACCAACCCCATATCCGCGAAATCCCGAAAGGCCTCTCCACTAACTCTGCCCTTCCCGTCAAACGTCACTCCTTCGTCGTGCAAAAGCTTCGTCTTTTCGACCGAGTACTCGCCCCCATTCCCCCACTTCCCTTTATAACCGCCAATTGTGCGATCTGTTGCAAGCACCCGGTGACACGGCACTTCGGGAGCAAAGGGATTGGTCTTCATGGCATTGCCGATGGCACGGGCCGATGACGACAGGTGCGCTGACAGGGTGGCATACGTGGTCCAACGGCCCCGGGGAACGGACAGGAGGGTGCGGTACACGAGTCGGCGATATGGGGTTAACGACGGATGACTAGAGACTCGGTGAAGGGCGCAAGCGAGTGCTTCCTGGTCAACTGCGAAAGGGTAGTTTGGGACCGAGGCCGGTGAAGAAGACTGTTGTTGTTGTCGTTGTCGACGCTGTGACTGTGGTTTGACGGCCTTGGCGCTGGTCTCTGTGGTCAGGATCCGACGCTGGATCTTTGCGGTTCGACGAACGGATGCTGGTGCAACTGTTGTCCTTGCTGTGGCCATTATTCTGACCCTTGCATAGACTTGGGAGAATCAAGCAATTATCGCCTCAATGCTTGGTAACTATGAGCCGGTTGAGTGGTGCCGGACATGTATGTAGGGACTACTCCTGACCCTGGCAGAGAGATCGACTTCCAGGATCGGCGTCTTTATGTACCCCGACGTGCTGTCGATGTGACGCAAAATGCTCGCTCCAATATGGCAAATCACAACGTCTCACCCGCTCGTCTTCGTGTTTATCCCGTCTCACCGTCGCGTCACCCGCGCCACCGCGTCCGTCCAAATGCGGCTAAAGTGACAAATCAACGCGAAACCCCACATGGCCTGAATGTAGCCAATCAGACTGCTCCACGGAGCTGTGATCCGCGCTAGGTCTGAAGGGGAAAGGCGTCAACATGCGCCCGTGAGAGTTCACGCTGAGACTGTGTCATCGGCGTCGGAGGTTCGAACGTTGAGGGGGGAATACCAGCTGTTTTCTATAAGAAATCTGTTTTGCATGATCAGTGTGTTGATCCAATTGTTGCCTAGATGTCAAACTGGAACCTCCCAGGAGGCGTCTGGAAAGGTTTAGCACTGTTGGAAGCAGCTCCACTGATAACTATGGCTCAATCATCAATTAGCTTCCTCCTCAATGATAGACGTCTGACCCTTTGTCTCCCCGTTTTGTCTACTGTGACACAGTCAGGAACTGACAAAAGCATAGACCATGGAGCCAAGGCTCGGAAGCAATCCTACCATCTGTCTGCCTCAGCCAAGCTGAGCGGCATGCGTCAAGTTGACTCCTTCCAACCAGGTACGCCAAAGTTCAGCATCAGGTTCCAGGTTATTCTCCTCAATTAGGCTGTCGCCTGGGCGAAATCGGGTGGGTGTATCGTTTTGAGCTGGCGGCTATTTCTAGCGGAGGAGAGTAAGGGGGAAAAGTCCAACGGTTCATCTTACCAAGGCGTTCCCTTGCCACGCACGGCCTGTGTGGAAATCTCGGCCAGAATACAGCCAAGCGCGGTCACCCAAGTTGCCTCCAAGGTTATGTTTAAAAAATTGGAAATCATAGCCGCGATGCAGCCCCTTAATGCGATACTTTTGACGCTCACCCGCGTTATTAGCATTCATGGGCGATCTGAACGAAATCGCCAGCAAGGCAGACTAACTCTATATAGCGTCCATTGGTAAGGAATGCAACTCAGTGTCATATCTTTACATCACCCGTTAATAGCTGAAGAAAATCCATAGACGAGAAAGCCTAACGTACTGTACACAAGGTGTCCCAGCGCCGCGCAACCGCGCGGCGCCACACTCAAGTTAGATAATTTTGATGGGGTAAACCAATGGACCAATGAGAGCACGAATAAAACTGCGCCAAGAGTACGCGAACTCTAAGTTAGAAAACGTACATAATTGATACATATCATGGAAAGACACTGTCTAAACCGAGGATATTTGGCTCTTCGCGGAACAGAATCCCGCCATTCGGAAGATTGATAGGCGCAAGTCCTAAACCGATAGTAAAACACCCAGAGGACCTAGGCAATGTGTGGTCAGCACCACAAACCCATTCCCGCATAATCCAATGGCGAGCTCAACACATCGTTTAGGCTGCAGTTTTCCCGTGCCGTGACCTGTCAACATTGAGATGTAGGAAGTGCTCGGAAAGAGTAGCCCTGCGGTATGCTTGATATTTTTGAAACTCCGCTTCCTTTCGCCCAACGTCATCTCCCTCGTCAGCACGGAGTCTGCCAAGTATGTATCGCGCTTCGTACTCCCGGCTCATCTTTACAAGCCATCAAAGGACTCGCACAATCACCAAACGGTGGTGAAAGGAATTGAAAGGGGACAATAATAAAAACTGAGGGTGCCATTGTCGAGGCACAACTGCACACTGCGCACTATTGAGTTCAGGCTGATCCTGATAAAAAAATATGTGCTCGGCTAGGCAACAACGATGCCAAAGATGCTCGGATTGAACTCAAGGCTAAGAATCGGGCCACAACCTATGATAATTTCGAGCTCTTTATGACGATAAAGGTAGTCTCATGCCCACTAAGTAAAGCAAGCCCGGCCAAATCCGAAGCAACTTGATTCAATTTGCAGTTCCAGAGGCAAAATAGTTAGGCCGGGGTCACATATTAACAGTCAAAAGGTCTCAGTGCCTTTGTAGGTGATATTTTTGTTTAAAGAGCATTTGTGGATTCTTCTTTTCAATGTCCCGTCATTTTCAGCGATAACACATAACTATAGCTCCTGGGTATGTGATAATCTCCCGGAGCCCAGCGTCGACATTAAATGGTCTAGCTAAGTATCCCTTGTTCGTGCAGAATTGTCAGTTTTCCCTCTCCATCCTATGTGGGATATAAATGAAACTCCGCAGCAGTTTATTTCAGAAATCCTAGCCAACTTTCAAAGTACCATTGGCAGCAGGACTTAATAGAAACCATCAATAGAATAGGGCCGTTGAGCCTCTGAGTTCACTCAAAGCCTCATCGGACGTCCCACCATGACAACCATGGCAGAAGGGGAAACATTCCCATAAGAGCAATTCCGCACAGAAAGTATAAGGGCTAAACTCTGGGTTAGGCGTAAACCAACAAAGTGAAAAAAGGTTGCACTTTGGGTGGTTCAGGTAGCAATGGAGAATCCTTTGCCAGACAAGTTGATGAAGACAATAGTCCCTCCTAACCATCAAATGTATATATTAACAAAAGTCTTTCTTGACACACAAGTTTTCAGGTAAATCACATGGTATTTGCAGTCAAGAACTCTGATATCCCTTGACCTTTGCAGCAATGTTGCATCACTTGCTAGAAAGTAAGACCTTCTCTTTTCTTCAGCAATTTATGTGGTCTGTGTTAATATTTGTTTGTTTTATTATATGCTCTCCCCTTCTGTAATAATAAATCTGTCAGCTGATGAGCATTTGAATACAACACTTGCTTCAATACGGAGTGTCTTGGTTCTTTGCTCTTCTGGTTGTAAAGCCAACTGCCTTTTGCGAGATTGTGTAACAGACTCATCATATGGAAACCATAGAACTGAGTCTAGCCAAAAAGTCATGCAATGTTAGCGATTAAACAAGAGCAGCTTAAAAGAAACTGAAAAGTAAAATATATGGTAAACTGTGTACAGCACCCCTAGCAGAGGTAGAATTGAGAATCTCAAGGCCGAAACCGAAATTCATCTGACTATCAGCTTCGAGCTTTCTAGATTCCATGCAAGACTCAGTACGATCGGCTGGTCTTGTCAAATTGGAAGCCAATCATTAAAAGACCGAACCCTTGCGGCGGCTGACACTCAAGTTGGAGATGTTGTCAGCTCGGGTCGTAAGAGCTCTTACGGCCATAGACATTGGCACTGAGCAATTGTTTCTTGACTTGAAATCACGTCACAAATCCCCGACATTCGGTGGTGTGGCGCAGCAGACGAAGGTGAAGGGTCCAATAGGGATGTCCAGGGCACAATGATGAAAAAGAGCGTGTCTCTCTCTAACAGCTTTGGATTAACCCGCAAATCTAGTTGCGTCCTGAAGGTGGGGTTTCTCAGTCCGTCTCCGATGGGCTCCGTATGATCGTCTTAGGATCCGGTCTACACGACAGAGTGAGCTGCGTCACAAGATGGATCGTCGCGTCTGAGCGTCAAAGCGGAAGAAATGTTTTTCATCTTGGCACCGTATGGAGGTGCATATGCACACTTGGATGTTCTTGCAAACCGGGGGTGCCACGCTCGTAAACGGCCATAACGGATGGCAGCAAGCCGTTCTCGACTCCTCCGGTGGTACAGTAGAGTTAAATGTAAAAGTTTGCCCGCCGGAGTTGAGAGCAGGCTCCTGGACGAGAGCAGAGAAGTGCTGCAGTATTCCATCGCTTTGCTGTTGTGCCTGTGCGGCTGTGCGGATTAAAAATATCTTCGAGTTGAGATATTACTTCTTTGTCGAATCGACGGGCTGTTTTGTCGAGGTTGACGGGATACTCGCGGGAATGATGGATGGCGTTTCCGAAATTAAGCGAGGCCAAGATCAGCAAGATGAAACAGATGCAGTTGAGACTTCTTATGGTCTAACGCTGAGTTTTTGGGATGTTCCATTGACACGCACATCCTAAACAACATCCATAGAGGAGACGAAGGGGTTCGCTTTATAGTTGAAATGGAAATTGCGCTCGAAATGCATATGTGCGTTTTTAGCAAGTCGCAACAAAAGCAAATGTAATTCACTGCTCTTCCACCATCATCTATCCAGAGCAACCGGCACATCAATCTCCGTCAATGACAAAGAGCATTGAAGCCCATAATGATCACTCCACGCCAACGGCAGATCCTGGATAGCCATCTGCTTTTGCTCGTGACCTTGCTGTGGTTGATCCGTTCCTTTGAAGTCTGTCAGGGTACCTGGCGGTATTACTACGATGTCATGTGCTTCCAATCCGAGCACGGCCACCTTATCCAGCCGGTTGGGTGGAAATGGCTGCTTGCCATCAACACCCCAGGTGAAGCCGGGCAAAGTGGAGTGTAGTTTGGTCCACACGTCCACGAGATTGTTTTCATCCACGAGGGTATCGTCTTCCGGGAGAACAGGGTTAAAGTCACCAGCTACCAAGCCGTGACCTGCGACTCTGAGATATGAACTAATGATAGAGAGCTGACGAGGGCGCAGTGAAGGCTGAATCGGGAGTGAGTCTAGATGTACGTTGATAAGACGAATGCGCGTAAAATTGTCCGTCCGTGGAGATCTAGCGGGTGTTGACGAAGACCGCTGACTAGGAGAAGGGAAAAGAATGTCACAGCAAAGTGCATCCCTTTCAAAGCGGCTTGGTAACTTGACTCTCCACAAAGGCCCAAGGATCGCTCTGCCTGGAGCATGGTGTGAGTCTCCGAAGCATGGCTTGGAAACAAGGGTGATGCTCGCAAACGACTGCTTCCCCCAATTGGTTGTATTCGCCTCGCTGCAGTACCAGTGATTGCGGATCCAGGTGTTTTCCAGTAGAGTCGCAAGAGCCAGATGGGATACCTCTTGGAGGAATACAACATCGACAATAGGAGTAATGCTTTGTATCCGCGAAATGATAGCGGAGATACGACGCTCAGCCGCAGGCGATCCGGCATCGACATTCCATGTGACCAGAACAAGTCTGGGGTCATTAGTTGGTGAGATGGTTCCATAGCGAGCAAATTGAGAATCAACATTGACCCATCCGTTGAAAGATGCGTCAAACCGACTCCATGACTGAAAAGTGGGCATCGTGGTGCCGGCGAGCTGCGGCAACGGAATATCCTGCCACCACGCGAACGCTTGGCCCCAGAGGCGTGAGAAGAATCCCATGGCCTCAAATGCGGAAAATGAAAGTCTATTGCAGTGGGTATTTTTGTAGCGGAAAAGTAATTAATATTCATTGAGCACCATGTATGTACTCGTGCTCAACAGCGTCACTGGAGGTATAATCGACATCTCAACGCGCTAAGCCATTGAGCGATTATATAATCCCAAATTAAATAACGGGGTAAGTTTCCTAGTTGGGAATAGACCGCTTTAATTGACATCCACCTAGCTAGTTACGTAACTAAGCGCTGGGGACTAGCAGGACAGCACGGCCGCAAAGTGTCAAGGTTGGGATGGTGAACAACAGCTCTACAGCCGGAGGCATTAGAGGACATTCTCTTTTGGCCTAGCGGTTAACGACTCTGTCACTCTTGACAGCAAGCTCCCCCATCCCACAAGCGTAACTAGTTACACATCACAGCAACTACTAGCTTAAGACTAGACGTCGATCGTCGATCTCCGATCTACGCAGCCGTCTGCAGAGTATGGGCTCAGCCGCAAGATGCACTTGTCCTGTATGGACACACTTACGCATGCTCTCTGCACCTCGGATTTTGCGGGACAGTGGCCTGGGACCAGCACCGGCCCAAAAAGTGGTACGCCACTGGCTAACTAGATCCCGAGAGACCGTGCAATTCCTGGGCCTCTGCTCTGCTATTCCGGCGTTCACAACCGGTCCAGTCCGCAGAGTTATCACTGTGGCCATTCTCGAATTCAAAAACGTTGTACTTATACGAGCTAGGTGCGTACGATCGTATTGGGGCAAACTGTGTGATTCTGCTTTCCGTCAGCTAGTATCGGAAATCAACATGGCCTCGAGCTCTTGGCTGTGCTTCTAGATGCCAGTTGTGCGACGTGACTTTCGGCCATAGGGCCCTACCAACTTCCCGTGCGACTGTCTCCAACTTTAACGAAGAAATATTTCTCGGAGTGGCCATGTTCAGTTCTTGATCAAGGCAAAATCAGGAAAATTAGCCAGTTGATACCTATTTTGAAGGATATTTGGTATCTTTATATGGGTACTTGCTGTGTTGTGGCGTTTCTCCGTCACTTCTTTTGTCACGGATAACCACTGCATGCACCCAGGACGGTTGGCTTATGAGCTTCTTCTCTCTTCGTATTTCGAATTACTTTGGGTTGGGCTGCCCAAACCGAATCCCATCCATCGCATGGATCTTGACTGCTGCTTTTGAGTGTCGATCATTGTGATACCGAGAATTTTGAATTTGGAATACGACTTGCGAGCTATTTTTACCAGCACTAAGTCGGACTGCGCTTGATATGCCAAGATCTCTTGTGTCATCTCTGCGAAGTCAACAGACGGAATAAGCTCGGCTTTGAAGATCGAAGAAGATATAAAAAAGAGGAGCAGAGCCCACGCTTGCTCTTTTAATTCCCATCGCAATTATTCAGCAACACCGCCAGAACTCCTAAGCCCAAAATCGAAATCATCATTACTCACTCAGTAAATCGAGATCAATTCCCCAAAGCAAACATGAAGGCATCCTTCCTCTTCGTCCTCGCTGCAACTCAATTTGCTAGCGTGCTGGCCGGCCCTGCTCCCGCCGTCGCCGCTCAATTGGGTACGAAGCGCTTGGCCTAAACCACGACTTTTAGCATTGTCTTCAAAGCTGGGACACTAATTTGAGTAATTCGTTTAAATAGATACCAACCAAGTTCAGTCGTTTCAATCCGACTCCGTGTCTGCGCAGCAGCTCGGTGGAGCCTCCACCGCTGGCACTCAAGGTGAGTCTTGCTGACCCACGCTTGATTCTCTTGCGACGACAAGTCATCGCTTACATTTTTTAACAAAAGACTGCGTTCGGTGCTCTTCTCCTTGTAGCGCATATTGCTGCCCCCGAGAAGCTGGTTATTGTATCTACTACAACGGAGGATGCTATTGCCCACGACGTAAATAGGGAGTCCGGAAGCTCTTTCATAGTCAAAACCATACAATGGACTAGCTCCTGCAGCGAGCAAGCTCTTGAGTAAGGAGGCTACATGGCGAGCTTTTAAAGGTATTTGCGAAGGGGCGGGTGGTGCGGTACTTGATATGAGACTTTTCGGGATCATCAGTTGCAGATATTGTATATGGCTATCTGGTTTGTCTTATGCGCACGCTCATTTATGTGATGTGTCTTTTGTGACTTTGTCCCGGTAGCTAGCTCCAGGCCTTTTAAAGGACCCAATACACATATCTGGGCCAAATCGCGCTTTCTAGTTACTAGCCGGGAGATTGAGGGCTGATGTCAACGTCAGAGCGGATAGTAGAAATCTTCAGAGATCTGAATCAATGGGGATAGGGCATTATGTTTTCTAAAGAGGGTCATCGTAGTTTTGTTGTCATGGATGTCCTGCAGAGGAAGCTGGAAGATCCGAAGCTTGGCATTAACTAACTAGTTAGCGGCTAACGGCTGATAGTTATTAAGCGCGATCCACCCCCCGCACGGCGGCTGCCCACCTGAACTTCCAAGGCTGCACCTGCAGGGACTCTCTTTGCGTTGCTTGATGAACACTCTCGTCTGTCATTGTCCGGAGTCGCTATTCCTATCACTCATTCATTCATTCTTTCCATCGATGGCGTCTATCTTTGCAAAATGACGGAGCCCATACAACCTCTCAGACGATCCTTTACTGTTCCCTCCAAACCGCCTCGCCGGGCGAGGCACTCCCTGGGCGCGTACGATACGCCGAGTGTTTCTATCCCTTCACACGATCTCCTATTTTATCATCCCTCGGCAACCATCATAAAATTCGAACTTCCTCAGTCGTCTAGCTCTAGCCCCATTCTCCCCGATCTGGACTACCCCGTCGATGCAATCGAGACCTTGCCATGGAGGACGAGGTCGGAGACGGTGGCCGCGGTTGGCGCACTCAGGATAGAAAGTGTTACCGGATCGGTTGCTTTCCTTAAGTCGGGAGATGTTGTATACGCCCTGTTGAAAAACTGCCAGTGTTGGTGTGTTGATGCCAAGTCAACGTTTGTTTTGCGGATAAGGAAACTCACATATTACCGGATCGAGTTCCCGAATAAGAACGACCAGGAGGTGGAGAAGGTGGAGGAATGGAAGCAGGTTGTCTCCAAGATAATTCGATACGAGATCACTCCTTGTCCTTTTACACGAGGATTCTCCGTGGAGCTCCCGGAAGAAGCCAGAACGCCGAAAAAGAAACGGGCATGGCGTCCGAAAGCTATGACAAGTCTACCGGTACGGCCTCTAGACTTTGAAGGAAGTGTTTCCTCTGAGGATCGCACGCCGAGTGAGCTTGGGGACGATACAGACAGGCAGAGTGACCGAAGTGAGCGGAGCGGAAGCTTGCCCTTTTCCACCAGTGAGCATTGGTTTGATCGCCGTCCATCGTCGCCAATCCGAATTCCCAGGAGGACGAGTCTTCGAGTAGTCTCAGAGCCAATGCCCAAGTTTGAAACTTTACTTGCGAAATTCCAGCCTGAGTTCGAGCCGGGCTTTGGCAGCAGTGTCCGTGGTGATGACGAAAGTGTCGCATCAAGTGCTTCTTCATTTCACTCAATCGTCAGCAGTTCTTCCTCACCTCCTTCACCGCCATACTCCACTCCGCCTTCTCCCCGCCGAATGTGTCCTGGAAGTCCCTCCTCTGTGATTTTGAAGGCAAGCCATGCTCGAGATGATTCTCTAGCGACCATCGTCGCCGAAAACGCACATGACCCTGTACCTACCGAACCGCCGCCGGCGACCGCAAACAATCCATCTACTCTCCTTTCATCACCCATACAGGACGACTTTATACCCGTTGTCCATTCCCATAGCAATCTGGAGGTTCCCATAGAGAACCCAAACTCGATTATCCGCCGGCGCATTCGTGCCTCGAGACAGCGCTCCTTCTCTCCGCTGCCACCATCTTCAACGTTAATTACGCCCTCCCAAAAATCACCTGTTAGTAATTTAATCGACGCCATCTTTGAAAAAACGTACACATTCGTTCTCGGACCTCCCATACATCTTTTAGTTATGTTCCTGAGACTTGCGGCGGAAATAGCCACTGGAGATAGTACTTATAGCCCAGCTGGCACTGAGGCGAGGTCAATTTCTGATCCCCCTGAGCCCGAGAACTTTTGGAGTGAGGATGATTTTGGCAATTCGCTTTCTCCAAGCGTCGCTGTTAGACGGAAGGTCTCCTCACCCTCAGAATCCTCGAGCGAAGTGGACTGAGATCGCCCAAACGTTCTTTTTTTGCGAAATACGATTTAATAGTGTTTTAATATCTGTTTGTCTTTGAGTGACAACGTTTCTTCTATTTCCTAGTTTCCACATTGGTTGGGTATGTACATACATACATACATTACGTGTTCGTATCTGGTTGAATCTATGCATGTAACGTGGCACGACTTTATTGATGCCTCTGTGTATGCATGTGTTTTCCACTTTTTTTGTTTGATAATCTCAATCAACTTGGCTCCAGCCAGCTAGCTGAAATATCTCACATTTGCATATTGTGAAAAAATATGGTATCGAGTGTATGATGTGGTTCAATAATCCCAACTCAAGGCTTCCCGCATGGCCGGACGCTCATGACATTCCATCGAAACGCCAAAACACGCCAGAAAAAATGCAGCGTAGTCTTCAAATAAAAGGGCGTATGAATCCAGCCAAAAATCTTTCCACGTATATATCCCGTTGCCGCAACGGAACACTGAAAATGCCACGAATTTGCCCTTGATAGCATCCAGTATTCACTTAGCCACTTTCCCCTTGGCCTTCCCCTTCTTTTTCCCGCTTCTGTCTCTTCGTTTTAACCCCACCATTCCCGCCTTGCACAGCTCCGCGTACCTAGCATAGAACCCATCCAGCTCCTCCGGTTGCACGATCGTCGAAGCTTTAACCTTCGCCGTCTTGTGTCGGCCATTCGACACGCGGATTAACACAGGCAGCTGGGTCGGTGGGAAAGTGGTTGTCACCTCCACGGATGCGGGAGAGTCGTCGCCCGATGCAACTTTGGCGGTTGTGGGTTGGCTTGGTGGTGGGGTGGGAAGGCGTTTCTGGGTGAGAAAGATGGAGCCGCGGAGGGAGGTAGATTGATTTGTTAGGAGAGTTTTGAGGTGTTGGAAGAACTATTGTGTTATAATGTCAGTCCGGACTCGCAGGAAGAAGGAAACGGGACATACGACATACCTCATCATTTGAAAGATGTGGGGTGCTCATTGTTGAGGATTTGTACGCGGAGTGTTCACTTGAGATAAGATGAGTACACTTTCAATGTGCCTAGAGCTTTCTCAAATCAGGGGTGTCATCAAATAGAATTGTCTTTGTGCCCCTTGAATTCATGAGGTTGAAGTAGCTGGTTGTCGCATATTTCAATGTTGAGATGGTTGATAGTCAACGCCAAGCCACAGATTCCGCCGCAGGACGCACGGACCACATCAAATTATTTCAGGAACGAAATAATCATGATTGCAAAAAACTGCACACGCCGGCCTGCCACGGTCAATTCACCACTTTTCAAGCTGCTGGTAACTCCTGCCGCTATGCATCATCGCTCGCGCATTACAACAGAACTGCCGCGGCAATTGCGCGAGGAATTAGGCCTAAGGGATGCGCTCGAGACCCCTGTGAGAAGCGCCAATCCGAGAAGCGGAGTTTTGAGAAAAGAGCGCCGGAAAGAAGAACGATCACGAAAGGGTGCCGGACCTAAACCGAGAGAAGGCTACGACCAGAACGGAAAACGGAAAATACCATATAGGTCCCTTGACGCTGCTCTCAGGGAGAAATCCGGATCCAGCGGATATCAACATCCAGCGAGACAGCGAAAGCCGGAGATAGCGAAACTAGAGAAGCCAAAATCAATATTAAAACGCCCACGGCGCGTGGTACAAGAGCCCGAAGAGTCTGATTTCGAAATTGACCTTGACGAAGGAGACGAGGAAGATGAAGATGAAGTCTCTGATGTTGGTCACCACATAATACCTCGCAGTGTCCATAAGAAGCTGGCAGAAGACGATGAGGAAATTGCCGCTTTGGAGAAGAAATTAGGTCTCAAAGGAAAAAAGAAGTTGCCCAAATCCTTTTTGGAGGATGGCTTGGGTGACATATTGGGTGATTTGGCGTCCGATTCCGAAGCCGAAGCGAAAAAGCGGAAGAGGGAGGGCGAGGAATGGCTGCAGAGAAAAAGACAAAAACCACAAAATGCGAAGAGTGAAGAGGAGGATATCATCGGTAGCGAGGATGCCGACGAAGATGACGAAGACCTGGACGCTATGTTAGGTGACTTCAATGGTGACGAGGACAGTGACGCCAGCGACAATGGAGATAGCGAATTTGAGGGCTTTGACGACGAAAAGGGGAAGTCTGCATTGCAGGAGCCCAAGCAGAGGGAGAATCCATACCGTCCTCCCGTCGCCATCAGTGACAAAGCTCCCGCCAAATACATTCCACCTTCTAAACGAATACAGTCATCCGTCGAATCGGAATCTCTTTTACGCCTACGACGGCAAATACAAGGTCATCTCAACAAGCTCTCGGAAGCTAACATCATCACTATTCTCAGTGACATAGAGAAACTATACCAAGACTATCCCCGGCAAAGTATAACATCGACGCTTATTGACATATTATTTGGTTTGATATGCAGCGGGAGCAGCTTGAACGATACATTCATAATTCTTCATGCCGGCTTTATTGCTGCGATATATAAAGTGATTGGTATGGAATTCGGTGCCGAGTTTGTGCAAAATATTGTTCAGCGATTCGACAGGATGTACGATGATACGGATAAAGGAGATTCTGACAGGAAAGATATGACGAATTTGATATCATTGCTGTCTCATCTCTATAATTCTCATGTCGTCGGATGTGGCTTGGTGTTCGACTATATCCGTTTATTTCTGGAGGAGATTAACGAGTTCAACACCGAGCTGCTGCTCAAAGTTGTGCGAAGTAAGTTGTTTATTTTTCTCTATTTCAATCTAATTCCTACTAATATAAGACAGATTGTGGCCCGCAGCTTCGACAAGATGATCCCTCAGCCCTCAAGGACATTGTTCTTCTTATTCAACCTGCCGTGGCGCAAATGGGAGAGGCAGGCCTTTCAGTTCGGACGAAATTCATGATTGAGATCATCACTGACCTCAAAAATAACAAACTTAAAAACGCTCCCGGAGCCAGCATATCGTTGGAGCATATGACCAAAATGAGGAAGATTTTAGGCTCTCTCAACGCACGGAATATCAAAGCCAGTGAGCCTTTAAGGGTTGGACGCGCCGATATCCATAACTCCGAGAAAAGGGGTAAATGGTGGCTCGTGGGCGCAAGCTGGAAAGCTGAGCCATCTGACAACAACGATATTCAGGAAGCTACTGTCAATCCGCGTGCAGTACTCCCGGACACCTTGAATGATGATATGGGTGATGAGAAAGCCGTGGACCTTGTCGACTTGGCTAAAACGCATCGGATGAATACTGGGGTTCGGCGGTCGATATTTGTAGCCATAATGTCTGCGTCTGACTATCAAGACGCCCACGTACGGCTGACGAAACTGCGGCTAAAGCGAAACCAGGAGACTGAGATTCCGCAGGTTCTCATACATTGCGCCTCAGAGGAGGATACGTATAATCCGTATTATACCCTGATCGCCAGAAAGCTTTGCGGGGAGAGGAAGATGAAAATGGCTTTCCAGTTTTCGCTGTGGGATGTGTTCAAGCGGCTGGGAGAGACTGGCAATCTGGACAATGATGATGATGACTTCGATGCCGATGAAGACGAAGATCGGGCGTTGGGCATGCGAGCTGTTGTTAATCTTGCAAAAATGTACGGCTCATTGATAGCTGACGGGGGCCTTGCGCTCGGCATTCTAAAGACGCTCGACTTTTTGTATCTGCAGCCAAAGACCAAAACATTTGTCGAGCTGCTGCTGATTACTACCATGCAGCAAACCCAGCAAAAGACACTACGCATTCAACAGAAGACGGACGAATCCAGCCCAGCCAACTTTGATGAAAAGCCACTGGTAAACGTCTTCCTAAAGGCGCGGGATACACCGCAAGTCGTACCCGGATTGATATATTTTATCCGCAAAGTGGTTGCGAAATCTGATGTTATGATTTCGAAACGCGACAAGAAGCTGTTGAAATGGTGCTGTAGGCTTGCACTCGACACATTGAAAGTGATATCCGAGGGTGGGTAGTCATAGTCACATTTTTGTATTTTGTCTATTTATTATAGGATAGCGGGCCTGATCGAAGAGATGCAATGAAAGCGATTATATGAACTCTCCATCTCGATTTTCCATGTGCAACAGACGAAAGAGTTCATTCAGGTCGGAAATCGAGCGCTTGACATTTTGTGCGTGTTCCGGCGTTTCGACATTTTCTCTCAGCAGTAAAAAGCTACCCCAACCAGCATCCTCTGCACCCTTGTAGTCATCACGGTAGTCGTCTCCCACGTGGACGCAATAATCACTGTTAGTTGGGAAAGGCGAGTCCATAACAAGACCTGTTTTGCTCAGGTGTTCTCCTGCTCGCTTCTGGGCGACATTGAAGATATGCTTGCTCGGTTTCTCATTCTCGGCTTCGTAACTCGTAACGATGAAATCAATATCGTTCTCACGCATGATGGCTTCAGGCCCTTCGTTAGCTGGAGGCAGTAGCTCTCCATTATTTGCCCAGGCACTTCCAACACGCAGCCCGAGTGACCTCAGAATAAGAGGGATCCGGTCGTCAGAGTTCGATATCATTCCAACAACGATACGATCCCAGGATCCTCCTTCGACCACATTCCCTGCAATCTTGTGGGACCTCTTCGCCTCCTTCCATGACTGTAGTTTCCTGAAGAAGGGTACGACATCATCATATAACTTGTACCCAGTATCCCCTTCGAATACGCTAAGCAGCGTCTCCACCAAGCGATCTGGTATATCGGCTACTGTGGCTTTTTCCCCTTTGACCTGAGCAAAGCACTCTCGAATGACCTTTCCCCACCACGCTCGAGGTCCGCCGAAACCGGGGGTATGCCGTCCATAGTTTGGATAATCCGCGCTATTACGCTTGAATGCGGTCTTGAAGGCGGGCTTGACGGCGTCAGGGGTTATTGTGGAATCGATGACCCCGAGATCCTGTGCGACGCGGGTGTATATCGTAGGTACAGGCCGACGTGGGCAAAAGACGGTGTTGAAGGCGTCGAGGGTGAGGAGGAGGGTTCGGGAGCGGCGCAGGGGCCCCATGGCTTAAACGGGAATCGAGTGCTGAGAGAGAGAAGGGCGGAGTGGAGCGGAGCGGAGATTACACGTCACCCCCACATGGCTGCTGACTAAGCTGGTCTGTCACTCTCCGCTCGAACCTCGCTTCATAACCTCCGTGTTGAATCAAGAATGCGTGCGGAGATGGACAACACGAGAGAAGCATCACGGACGCCGAGGTTTGCCTTTGGCTCATCGGCCAGTGCGAGGCAATTCGCCGCAACGCCTCGATTCGTCTTCAGCCAGAGACAAAATGCAACATCTGGAGAGGAAATAGATGTTAGCGATGAGAGCTCATCGCCCACCAGTCGGTTGCGCCAGCCGGCCTATTCCAAACCGAGCAAGCCTCAGGCTAGACCAAAAGATGTCATAGATGATACTGAAGATGATTCACCTGAAGAACACCCCAGGATGGTCCGTCAAAGAACCGATAATGCACCCAGCGATGACGAAGAGATGCTTCTTTCTTTGTCTCCAACCGAGCGCAAATCGAAGCGCCGTCGTTTATCAATCTCTTCAGCGGACGAGGAAGAAACAGAGCGGGTCAATGCTCGAAAGTTTGACCGGATTTCATCTTCATCCTCTTCATCACCGTGCTCCTCTCCACACGCAGAGTTAATGGCGGCATCGTCAGCTGGGATTGGGAGTTTAGCTTCTCCAGCGAGTCCTCGCCAGCCATCTACTCCGTTCCCGTTAACAGGCGCTGCCGTGTTCCATAATTCCGCATCTCAAAGGGGGCCAAAATTCATTTTCAACACCTCTACGCCACAAACGTGGCAGCAGGACGGAAACAACACCATGGCCACAATGTCATCGACACAGCGGCCGAAACCTCGCTTTGTACTGCCCCAGACGCCGTCTCGGACCGAAGAACTCGACCTAACAGCCCTATTGACAAGTCCCATTCCGTTCCCTTACACCAAACGACACAATCGCTCAAAGTCTCATGCATTCGTCGCCGGCGGCATGGCATCCGAAGTTCGAAACTGGATTCTCGAATTAGGTGCAAGAAAACAGGCAACGCAAAACCAACCTCCTTCGCAGATCAAGCCAACTCAAGCCCGGACCGACCATCAAGCCAGCCAGCAAGTGTCCGAGGTTTACCAACTCGTTGCTCAGGTTGGTGAAGTTCAGACCGCAGCCGCTACTAATCTCCGAGGAGGGCAGGGCGGGCAACGACAAGTTCGGCCGGGTCATCCTGCCCCGTTCACTTTGGTAGCGCCTTGTAGAGTACAATCTCCAACTGCTTTAGAACGCAACATGGTTCTCTTCGGCCCACCGGCCTCTGTTGCCCTACATCCTATGCGAACCCTTGAAAAAGGGGATTGGGCAGGAATTCGGCGAGGTCTTGTGTGGGAGATAGAAATCGAACCCTCAAGCCTCAACAAGCCTCCTGATGATACAGAGTCTGAAAAGCGCAATACTGCAAGTTCTTCAGTGGAGCCGGGAATGAGTTCTTGGTTGGTCGGAGTGGAGTGGGATATCATACAAAAGTCAGAACTGGTTGAAATGGTGTATCATAGCACCCGTTGAAAAGACTTCCTTGAACAGTACGTATGTAGACGCAGTCACAGACTCATATACCGCAAACAAAATACTCTACAATGATCATTCCCAGGTTGCACCACCCAGCAACCCTGCCAATCCCTTCTCCCTTCTCGCTCTGTGCTCCTCCATCGCTTTCCTACTAGCAGCAGTCTCCCGAATCAAACTCTTCCTCAACTGAAGCTCTCTTTCCTTCTCTCTTGCTGCTGCATAATAATTGACTGCTCCCTTTTTACTAACATTCGCTCCACCAGCACCGGAACCATCGAATTTCACTACAGCAATCGCAGCGGGCGATGCGGCGCCACTTGGGAATGCCGATGACGATGAGGAAGAGGATGCGCCTGAGGAATTTGTCGTGGTGCGCCGGAGGAGCAAAGGCGGTGGACGTTTGAATACAGGGACTGTCGTCGAAGTATGGAAGGCAAGTTTAGATGAAGACGAGCCAGTGCCAGTGCCAGCTCCGGCTCCCGTGGCGAGAGCTGACAGGGCAGCATTAGAAGAGGCCGCTCGGCGGAGTGACAGGCGGTCCACCACCCTGCCGCGCCGGCGGGGATTGGTGGTGGGATCAACACGATCGGACAAGTCCTCGCTGGCACCGAAAGAACTTTCTTCGGCAGGAATATCAGGTTGACTGTCCGGAATAACTTCGATTGTATCAGGCGACTCCGACTGCCCGATAAGGGATGAGAGTTGGGCACGGATTTGTGCAAGGGTTGATGGCCTCTTCGTACCCGCTCCAGACGTACGACGCATTTTGGCCGGTGGTCGATTCAACGTATTTGGTCCTGTAGTACTCAAGGGTCGCTTGAGACCGGCCGTTGAAGGCTCCTCGCTGTTACTTTGACTATCGTCAGCTGGCTTGCCCAAGAGTGCGCCGGTATCTGAATTAGATTCGCCAAATTCATCACGCAGAAAGTCGAACGCGTCGTCCATATCTCTGTCCTCAATTGTCCTGAAAAACGCCTGCTTCTTGGGGTCATCTGCAATCTTGTTGATGTTCTCATCAACCAACAGTGCTTTGCGCATTTTGGCAAATTCGCGCTGTTTAACCCGGCGCCTTGCTGCGGTACGTTCGTCGTCGGAATCTGACAGGTCGAGGCCATCACCCATGGCGCGTTTCCGGCGAAGGGCACCAGTGGTGATGTCCCGAAGGAGCTTATTTACTTCTCCTTCATCCTTTTGCCTTGCATGATCCCTGTGTTTGAAAACTCATTAGTTTGAACCCCTTTTTCTTGATTAAACAAAATGGAAAACAAGCAGCGGCAACATACGCATTCAAAGCAGCCAGTTCCCGCTCGTCAACAATTTCTGCACTATTATCGTTAATCATAGTCAGATCCAGTTCGTCCTCCGAGCCTGAACCATCATCACTTGCGCCTCCAAGTCCTGCATATTCATCCTCAGACTCTTCAGCAGCTTCATCAATAATTTCTTTGGCCTTGCTTGTCTTCTTATCATATGGCGTGACTGGCTTCTTGGCCGCCTTGCGCATAACATCAAATGCATCCGGTTTAGCCAGAAAGCCATCTTGTGAATTGGCCATTTGATGCACGACCCCCCGTTTCAACCGCCTTCCAGCCTTCTTCGCCATTGGAGATTCATCCCTAGAAACCAGCACAGTATCCATGGTAGATTTAGGCTGAGGCAGGAAACGTTTGCCTTGGTCAAACGGCGACATCACAAACCCGATGTCCTGGCTCGGCTCGGGAATTTGTGAGAACTCGCTCACCGCCCTGGCCACTGGGGACTCAACCACGCGTGCATCTTGCTGGGTAAAATCTGCGAGGAGGTCGAGGGTGGCACTGTGTTGCTGTTGACTATCACGGATAAAATCTTGAGAATCCGGCTCAAGGAGATCTCCAACTTGCATGTCAAACTCTGGCATTCTGCGAAGCATGGCAAGCGAATCCTGCTCGCCGTCATCGTCTTGATCATCAGCAAGAGTGGCTGCAAATGCTTGGGATAGCCCAATAAGAGGGGTCTTCTGTTGCCCAAAGTATGGAATCAGCGGTTTCACGGGGGTCTGAGCAACAGCTGCAGGTCGATCATCCTCCTCGTCGTCAGAAACAACAATGAATCTTGGCTTTCTTCTGGGCTGTGACAGCCCAGTAGGTTTCTCATCACCAGATGATTCCTCATGTGAAATAGCTTCCTCAGGCTCGTCGCACTGTTGTGCATGATCGTCAATCGGTTTCTCATTCTTTGCCAGATCCCCAACATTGAACTCATTTTCATCGGAAACTTCATCCTCCTCGTCTAATTCCTCTTTATCGTTTCCATCCTCAGAGTCCCCTTCTTCTCCCTCGTCTTCGGCATACTCTGCATCGTCGCGATCGTCGAGTTCCATGGCATCTTCGCCGGCTTCCTTTTTCCTAGCAGCCTTCTCCTTTCGAGCGATTTTGTCCGCCTCCTCTTGCGCCCTCTCCATCAGATTCTCAACATCCTCCTCCATACGTGCTCTCTCCTCCGCTGTATGAATGACCACACCTTTTGCTCGGAGTGCAGCGATCTTTTCCTCTCTTTCCTGCGCAGCTTGTTTTCTGGCTCGTCTTAGTAGCCATCCTTCGTGCTCGGCCCGAGTCAGCGGTCGATTCTTCTTGGGTGAAGTAATTCTCGCCAATAACTTCAATTTTCGCAGTGAATCGGACGCGGCGGACGATCTGGCCGAGAAATTCTCGAACAAAGCTAGCTTTCGGGCTTTCGCGGGAGAGGTGACTATCTCAAGATCGGAATCGGAGTCATTCTTCTGACTTTCGGCGACGGCTTGCCTTGAAAGTTGAACCCGAACTGGCCGTGGGTTTGTAGGCTTTATACGTTTTGGAGTATCGATTTTGAGGGTTTGGGTGTGATCTTTGGAGCCAATGGCATCAAGCTCGGCGTCGACGTCCTCCAACTCAACAGATAGTTCCCTCCTGAGTGCATTGAGATTTCTGTATACTTCGGAGCTCACGTCAACCGAGTGGACGGTCTTGGCCCGCTGCCCATCATTAACAACATGCGGCGGTGGAGAGGTCGGAGGGGTGGAATGGACGTCTTGCCCAGCATTATCGTTTTCAGAGTGATTCGCCGAGCTTGCAATAGCTGAATTCTTTGTTTCCAAGCTCGAATCAGCGGCGGATGACGGCCCTTGATCAACGTTGCACCTTTGATTAAACCGCTCAATGAAGCTATTCAAAGGAAACTTCTTTTTTGTAGTCGCCTGGTGTGCCAGTTGCATATTCCGACTTATCCGCTGTGTTTCGCGACTCATCTCCTGGAGAGCTTTTTTGCTTGCCTTTCGCGTAGGACGAGATTGCTGCGTAAGTCTACGAGAGGACTCATCGTCGTCGTCATCATCCTCGACGTCGTCGATTTCGGATGTAAATTGAACCCTTGAATCTGCGAGTTTCTGCATTCGCTCAGCCTTCTTCTCCGCCTCCAACCGGTCCTTTTCTTCCCTCTCCTTTCGCTTTTTGGCAACAAGCGCCTGTAGTCGCGATTGCTGCTGCGGCCCTAGGAGATCGCTTTCCGAGCCACTCAGTTCATGCGCGGAACTACCAAGACGCTTGGTCGGCGAGTCCTGGGGGACGAACAGGGGCGAAAAAGCACGACGCGACTCCTGGTTTTGAGGGGTATTGGATTTCGATTTCGATATTCGGTTCCTTCGCAGTGCAGAGCGTATACTTCCCGAAGAAGACTGGGAGTCATCCGACACATTTCCTTGTTTGTAGGCAAAAAGGCTTTTCACTGGGGTATGTCGTGTGTTAGAAGGAGCTTGTAGTCTCGCGGCTAGCCTTCCCCTCGGTGCAACTGGGATATCATCGTCCTCGTCGACTTCCCCATCGTCGTCTTCCTTACTGACTGAGTCTCTCTTCTCTGCGGCTTCGGTGTTGCCTAATGTGAACAGCACCGACTTATTTTTGGTGCTCACGTTAGTATTATCATCCTCAGAAGCCGAGTCGCTATCAAACTCCGCAAGCAAAGCCTTGATCTTCTTTCCAGGCGTCAAAAACCCAGGGGAAACTCCATCTTCGTCATTCTGGCGCGACGCGGTGGAGCGCGGTGTCGAGGGGCTCGACATTGTGTCACAATTCGAGTCAGGTTGAAAGAATAATACTAGAAGGAATTGCGAGATGTTTCCCCTTAAATCGTCTCAGCGTACGGAGTAGAATAGCTGGTGTGCACGCTGCGGTTTGCCATTGTTGATGTTCACGATTTGGGGAACTTCGCGTCCTAACTTTAGCCGAAAACGCGTTGTGAGGACGTGTCGAGATGACGTCGCGCGTCTCGCGCTTGCAGTGTTTGCACCCAATGCAAACAAGTCACCTTTAACCTAGACTCTCACTAATATCAGACCAATTTGCAGGTCCTGAATCCACGACAAGGTCAAGTGCTGGGTGTGGCCGGTTGATGTCTCATGAAGCAACAGAACTTCCCCTTTCTTCCCTTTCTTCTACGTGATTCTTCGTGTAATGTAAGGCTCTTGCATAGTAAACCGATCTTCTACTCGGCCAACAGCTAGCACTTACGGGATCATATGGCCGATTTCCTACTTTAGCATCTCTAGTCTCTTGGCCAGATGGCTCGAACCTGCTTTAATGTGAAGCTCTTTGTTGTTACTATTGTATATTTTTATAATATAGGAATAGCGTTTTCTTGTAAAAGATTTGAATCAACGGCGGCTCAGTCGCCAATTTTGACACCTTATTTTGCTCACCCAGCAATTTCCCCTGTGGACCAGAAATCTAGAAGAAGAAAACATAGGCATGCTGCCGGGAAAACAACCCGAACGAAACGTAGGAAGTAGACACAAATACTCAGCAATGCGCTTGTACTGGAAACGATCCAGACCGACACCCTGTACCCAACGCCCGGGCGCCAGTGACCTAACCCCCTGATTCTGTTCAGCGACCAACGCCAAATAAACAGACACGTAAAACATTTCACTTCAGTGGACCGCTAAACCCCATGCACAATATGAATCCCAGAAGCTAGCGAGCGGTTAGATCTCAATATCAATCTCAAAGTCTAAAGAGGCGGCAAGGATTTCATCGGCATTCGGGGCGTAACGAAGTTTCGGAATTCCAGTCGAGGGCTGAGCGTCCTTTTTGGTGTTGTTGATGGCCGTGATTTTAATGGGAGGCGTAGCCTTGTTCGGAGTGTTGGCTCCAGCCGTAAGCGGAGTGGCCGAACCACTGACCTCCCCTTGGTCTTTTTTCTGGGGCATGAGGCCGTGACCACTGGAGTCGTAGTGCGTTCGAGCGCGGGTCTTGACTCGAGCGAACCGATCAGGTAGTGCTTCCCCACGGGCAACAGCTGCCTGCTGCAGTCGAGAGATTCGTCTCTCTTCAAGCTGCGCTTTACGGACATTTTCGGCGTTGAGCTTTTGGTTTCGCCGGTTAAGTTCAGCCAAGCGTTCCTGTTGCGTCTTCTCGGTAGACCTAGGCTCCACAAGCGAGGTGCCAAAGGCAAGCTTGGGGCCCGTCAAACGAGCAATTTCCGCGTCACATTCAGCAATAGCAGCTTCGTCTCCGGATGCAATTGCTTCTTGACGACGTTTTTGCAACTGGATACGCTGGAAGACGGCCATCTTGTTATCATGGGTGCCTTGGCGCTTAAGTTTCTCTTCGAGTTCTTCTTTAGAAAGACTATAGTTGAGAAGCTGATGGATATCATCGATCTTCTTATTCAAAACGGATTTAGTTGGCATCTTAAATCCTTCAATGACCATCGTCTGCCGATATCGACTAAACTCGGCCTATTGTAACGTCAGTGAGATAGTCTCCGTGAGTATACCAGCAAGTGTTGCATACCTCGGTAAATGGAGTGTCAGAGCAGAAAATGAATGGAAAGTCTTTCTTCGACTTTGCATGCTCCAGCACCACGTACTGTTTGGTGATGAATTTTCTTCCGTTTGGGCCTTCAATAGCATATGGTCTCCCCTCGATAAACTCTGCAAAATCGAATATATTAATATATAATCATTGGAGTCGCTGTGAAACGCTTACCCTTAATCACGCACATGCGGTACACAAGCTCTCCAGTTTCTGGATGGGGCCCAACATTGACGCGAGCGTAACAGCCGGTGATTAATTTTTCAAAATTCGGGTAGAAGCAGTATTGGGCAAAGTTGCTTCGGCTAACTCGTGCACGCTCAAAGTCTCTGAGTTCAGCTGGCGGGTCATCTTTGGTTGGAGTTGCCGAGCGACGGCCGGCTCCCTCGTCCCATTCAACTTCGCTTTCACCGTGGGCATCAACGTCAGACCCTTCTGGCGAGCCAGAACGTTCATCTTTCGCTCTGGTGCTAGCATCACGACGGCGTTGTTCGTCACGTTTGCCCTTTTGCTCCCGCTGACGTTTGTAAGCTTCGATCGCGCCGGAAGCTTCGCCAACCTTACGGCCACCTAAAGTGGTCTTCTGGCGAGCACTCTTGCGTTGGCCCTCGGCGTCAGACGCCTTGCGTTTTCTCTTCTCGGTAGCCTTGGCCTCCTCTCGCTCACGCATGGCTAGCAGACGGCGAAGAGCAACGTCCTGGTTGTGGCGATCGACAAGCTGGGCTCTTTCAGAAAGCAGCTCTTCGCGTTGGATTTCCGGCATGGCCATGATTTCTTCTTTGTCCTTGGCGGAGTAGAAGAGCTTCTCGTGGGGAAAAATAGGCCGTTGACTATCTTCAGCGTGCGACGCCTCGGATTCCGATTCAGACATGGATGCAGAGTTTAGGGACTTGCGAGAGCGAGGAGTTGAAGAAGACCTAGCCATTTGAGCTTGTTAGTGAGATCTTGATAATGTGAAAATTGCAAAGGTGATGTGGAAGAGTGCGATGATATTGAACGACAGTTTATGAACAAAAGTGAGGGGAAGGGGGAAGAAAAAGAAGAAGAGAAAGTTCTCAGATGGCAGAGAGAGAGAGAGAGAGAGAGAGAGAGAGAAAAGCAAATGGTAACTTAGTAAGGTTGCAGACAGCACATACAGTTCGCCTTCTTCTTCTTCCTCATCCTCCTTTGCCCTCTTTCTGCGTTTTATAGGCCTGGCAACTCCCTTGCGCGCCATTTCATCATCTGCCTCATCTCCAGGTTGTGTCTCTTTGGGGGGAGGATGTGGAGGGGAAGGCTCTTTTGGCTGAGCTGGTGCGGGAGTTCCCTCATCTGATGAATCATCGCCCCCCGCTAAGGCAAGCAGCTCTGCATCTAGGTCTGCCATTGTGAAAGCGGGAAGGATAATGTGTTGTACCAAAGGAAGGGTGTATAGATAGTGGAAGAAGCCAAACTGATGGGAACTGCCAACAGTCAATCAGGCCACTCCAGGCGACAGCGAAAAGCCCAACAAGAGGAGTGAGACAGGAGGTGAAGTGGCAATGGCTGTCTGGAGTGGGCTTTGGCAGTCAAGTCTTCAGCAACTGTGTGACCATCCAAGAATGAATGGACAGCATATACTCGGTATATATATATATATAGACAGATTGTGCGTCAATAAGCGGGAGGTGGCTGGGAAGAGAGAACAATGGCAGGCAGACGGTGTTGTTGCTGGCAAGTTGCAACCTCGCCGTCGTTCGACTCTTTTCGTCTCCTTTTCTCGTTCAGTCAAGTTCGGTCGTTGTTGGTTCGTCGCTGGACGGCGGAAGTTGGCGATGATGACTCAGCTGTTCGGCGTCTTGTTTTTCCGGCCGGCAATCGGGACGCGACATTCATTCATTCACTCTGGCACGATCTGTTTTTACTACGATTGATCAATAGATCTAAGAATGGATGCGCGGGCTCTCTTCCGGAGTCAGGCTCGTTTCTTACGGCCTAGCTTCTTGCGGAACTCGATATGTTCGCAATGTCTACGACCATTCCAGCCGGAACTCCGCGACCATTCCACGGCTTCCAACAGCACCGCGTCGTCCACCAAAAAACCTCCGATGGTCCTCACCAGACAGCAACGTGACTATCTTGATAGTGCTCTTAGAGTGAACCAGGCGGGAGAACTCGCGGCCACTTTGATCTACACTGCGCAGTCGCCGCCCGTGATCCGCTCGCATCCACATCTTCGGCCGCTCATGAAGCACATGTATGACCAGGAAGCCGGTCACTTGGACACATTCAACAAACTGATCGCGAAGCACCGCGTCCGCCCTACTGCTATGTATCCAGTGTGGGAAGGACTCTCGACGTTTCTAGGCTGGTCCACTGGAATAATGGGCCGAGAGGCGGCCATGGCCTGCACGGAGGCCGTCGAGACCGAAATTGGGACACATTACAATGACCAGATCCGGGTGATACTGGAGTGGTTTGCCGATGCGGAGAAAAGAGGGGAGCAGGTCGACACTGAATTGAAAGAACTGGTCACGACGCTCAAGCGGATAAGGGACGAGGAGTTGGAGCATTTGGACCACGCTGTGGAAAACGATGCAAAGGAGGCAAAGCCGTACGATCCCTTGGTTAACGTCATTCGATTGGGTTGCAGGGCCGCAATCAAGATCAGCGAGAGGATATGATGTTGAATCTTGCCGTGCTTCGCCGGAATATTATAAAAGATTACAAGTCCATGTCGTCTACCTGAGTCAGGACCTGTGCAGTACTTACCGACGACCAAGGGTTTTCTCAATCAATACCCAGGTTGTTGCCGGGTTGTGAATTTAAACAGTAACCTAGGCCATGCAAGGTCCTTTGTTCCCACTCGGAATCCTAATTAGCGCTCTATTCACACTAGCTACAAAGACCCTTTATGTTTCATTATTCATTGAGTATCTCTTTCAAACACAGCCGTTCCGTAAGCGTATAACCTTCCATCAACCCTCTTCATACTTTTTCTCCAAATGCTTCAGAAACCCCTCTGTATGCCCTACGACCTGGTGAAAAACCTCCTCAAAGCCATCATTGCCGCCATAGTACGGATCCGGCACACTTTTCCCGCCGCCAGCCTTCTCGCAGACACTGCCGTCACGGCTAAAGTCGCCAAACAGCCTCACGACCGCTACCCTGTCGTTTGATCCCCTTTTCTCATTATCCCTCACCACTTTCTCTTTCAGCTCCAGCAGATCGTAGAGATTGGAATCGTCCATGGCGAAGACGTAGTCATACTCTTTGAAGTCTGCCTTGTTGACTTTACGGGCGGCGTGGCGGTACTTGGTGATGCTGTGCCGTTGTAGCGTGGACATTGTACGCGGATCGGGCGGAGAGCCGATGTGGTATGCGGCTGTACCTGCGGAGTCGATGGTTTTGAATTTCAGGGAGCATGTGGCAGGCAGATTGGAGATGTGATGCCGGAACACAGCTTCGGCCATAGGGGAACGGCCTGGATCTGATATCAGTGCTCCATGGGCGATGATCAAGCGCGCGCGCGGGCGGGGGCGGGGCTTCAAACGTACAGATGTTCCCGAGACAGACGAAGAGAACCGATAGTTCTCTATCAGCGGATTGTTCATTATTATTGGAACCCATTCTGTTCTTGATCTGTCAGACTAGATCTTGACTTTCTTTACTTTCTTTCTCTTGTGTGGAATGAAAGACAGCATATGCTCTGAACATCTGCTGCTAACTTTGGTGCTTGGCAAGCCTTGGAGGTGAACCGTCTCACAAAAGGAACCCATGCCGAAGCCCTGACACAAATATATGCCCTACTGAGATCTAAGGTGGTTATCCTCGTCTTACCGTATTCTTGTGAGTTCCGAGTAGTGTTCAAAGGATAGTTACGGAGTCTACTAACCAACATCAACACAGATCCAAGCCATTCGGTTCAAAGACTAGTTGATGCTAAGCAATGACAGCATGTTGCTTGGAAGACTTGACTAACTATACACGGACCACTGGAGTATCTAAGCGAAAGGATTGACTAGAGATGGTCAACTACTGTTTGTACTCCGTATAATGATGATTGTTTCGACTGCATCGCGCAATTGAGCAGAATGACTTTTCAACTTCAACGACACAGCCAGAACTCTAACGAGCTCGCAAAACGAGAACATTTGCTGGATAAACTAGTTATCGCTTCTGTCGAACCTTTTCCTCCGGCCGCGATACCGAATCCAGTCTCTAGTGCGGTTTCGCTCAGACATGCCAAGTCGGCTCTGGTCCTTGGAAGATTGGCTATCAGAGCTTCAAGTATGAGAATCAATCCAACTTGGTCGCGATATCAAGAGACTATCAAATAGATGTAGGAGTATAGAGAGCTGGTGGCAGATTATCTAGGCTTTTGAGATGAAAGCTTCCAGCCGTTGATCAGAGTCAATTGCGAAACTCTAGCTAGATGTCACTTCGAGTCAACATTCACCATATCATCATGAATCCTCAGCAGAAGACCGGAAAGACAAAGCTGCTCAGCCACGGGCTCTTGGCGAGCGCAGGGCTCAGATGCAGACGGCATGGCGGTGGCTGGACCATCACCATCGCCATCACTATTATCATCGAGCAGCCTTGTGATGAAGCGCTGAAGGAAAAAGAAATCTTAATTTGCAGTCTCTTGTGTTCTTGGCCTCGTCGTTGCTATTATCACCAGCCTCAGTCTTTAGCGAGTTAGTTAACTAGCTAGCTAGCGCTCTGGCTCTTTTCCTCTCGTTTTTGTTGTGTCCAAGTTCATCTTCGCTCGCTGTCTTACTATATGACGATCGTGTGATCTCCCGGTCCACAGTCTTTGCTGTCCGTCTGCTTGAAGTCCACTGAATCCTTCCTCACCTTCAGCCTGTATTCGCTCCCAAATCAATCTTTTCCACAGCAGCGACAGAGCTGCTCCAAAGGCAGGATGTCGTACAACAGGTTGCCGAGTAAGTAAAATGACGCTCTTTAAACCCGTTCAGCCGAGAAGCCTCGACTTTTTTCCCCCTTCCTTTGCAGCTTGGGATGCGCCAATGCGACGTCTTGCCGGGGGATAGTTACTGCCAGCTTGCCAGGGGTTGTCCGGCGTGTTGGCGGGAGATGGTGCTGAGACAGGAGCCTTGGCTGGCCGCGCAACCGCCTGCTTTCAGTCCTTCGCTTTCCCCGACGAACGACGACAGCCTTCGTATTGTGTTGCCTTGAGACCTGGTCATCGAGAACCTGACCTGCTGTCTCTTCCTTTTGTTTCATTGTTGTCCTGTTCCTCTGGCTCGCTCGTTTTGTTTTGTTCGCGCGCATTGCACTTCATTCTGTTGCCTGCAAACCGACCTTGAAGAGCACTGACAACGAGAACCTCAGATCCCGCCCTTGACGACGAGTCGCGTCCGCAGATGGATCCCCAGAATCTCCATCCTCACCGCAGATCCTCTCATGGCATGCCTCTGCAGGGATATCAATTGGAGGATGATCCATATCAACAGTATGGTCATATAACAATGCCCTCCGCTGATCGATTGCTGGATCAACCAACAGTACGCTCGCTTCTCCCGGCTCCTGTCCTTTCCATCGAGCATAAAACTTGCTAACTCCTCTGTTTTGTGATTACAGTACTCCGTTGAGAACATCCAGAATTCCTTTGGACACAACGAGGCCTTTGAACAAACCCATCCTTATCGGCCTTCTCCCGGGCCCAGTCGCGACTACACTATCTCCCCAGAGGCACACCATGACTCTTACTTCAACCCGCCATACCAACCCACACCGTCATCGACTGATGATTACGACTTGACAAACTATCCTCAACGATACCACGACGATAATGTTCCCATCTTACAGTCCGACACCCCCTTTGGACCGGATCCGCATTCAGAAGTGGGAGCCTATAATGATGGGCCTGTTGCAGCCGTTCCGACCCCGAGTCCCGCGCCGATAAGAAGATGGAAGACAGTAAAGGAGGTTCAGCTGTTCAACGGGAATCTGGTTCTCGACTGTCCCATTCCTCCCAGGCTACTGAGTCAGATCAACCATGCCGCGCCGCCGGAGCGCGATGAATTTACTCATATGAGATACTCAGCTGCCACTTGTGATCCGGCCGATTTCTACAACGAACGGTTTACTTTGCGTCAGAGGTTGTTCGCAAAGCCAAGACACACCGAACTATTCATCGTTGTCACCATGTACAACGAAGATGACTTTCTCTTTGCGCGAACAATGTCTGGCGTCTTTAAGAATATTGACTACATGTGCTCCAGAACTAACAGCAAGACGTGGGGCAAAGAGGCGTGGAAGAAAATCGTGGTCTGCGTCGTGAGCGATGGACGTGCAAAGATCAATCCGCGCACGCGTGCAGTCTTGGCCGGTCTAGGTGTGTACCAAGATGGCATCGCGAAGCAACAAGTCAACGGAAAGGACGTCACTGCTCATATCTATGAATACACGACCCAGATGGGAATGGAATTAAAAGGCAACCAGGTCGTTCTCAAACCACGTCGAGGTATGCCCGTTCAAGTGTTGTTCTGTTTAAAAGAAAAGAATCAGAAAAAGATCAACTCCCATCGTTGGTTCTTCCAGGCGTTCGGGCGAGTCTTGGATCCGAACATATGCGTGCTCCTTGACGCAGGCACAAAACCAGGAAAGGATTCCATCTACCACCTTTGGCGAGCTTTTGACCTGGAACCGATGTGCGGTGGTGCTTGCGGTGAGATCAAGGTCATGTTGGAACGTGGCAAGAAGCTGCTCAATCCACTCGTTGCAACTCAGAATTTCGAGTATAAAATGAGCAACATTCTCGATAAGCCGCTGGAGTCCGCCTTTGGCTTTATCTCCGTGCTCCCGGGTGCGTTTTCGGCGTATCGCTATGTGGCTCTTCAAAATGATAAAAACGGCCAGGGTCCTTTGGAAAAGTACTTTGCAGGTGAAAAGATGCATGGCGCCAACGCGGGCATTTTCACTGCGAATATGTACTTGGCAGAGGATCGAATCCTGTGCTTCGAGCTGGTGTCCAAGCGCAACTGTCGATGGCTCCTGCACTACGTTAAATCTGCCAATGGCGAGACCGATGTTCCCGATCGCATGGCCGAATTCATCCTTCAGCGACGGCGTTGGTTGAACGGCAGTTTCTTCGCAGCGGTCTACGCCATCACTCACTTTTACCAAATTTGGCGCAGTGATCACAGTTTCTCGAGAAAATTCATGCTGCTCATAGAGTTCATCTATCAGACTATTAACATGCTCTTCGCGTGGTTTGCAATCGTAAGTTGTTCCACAGATTAGTATATCTTTCGGATGCCTGACCGCATATAGGGTAATTTTTTCCTGGTATTTCGCATACTCACAAGCTCCCTCGGCACCGCCGATCTTTTGGGCAGAGTTGGGAACATTTTAGGCGTTGTCTTCGAATGGCTCTATCTCGCTACTCTCGTGACGTGTTTCGTTCTGGCGTTGGGTAATCGGCCGCAGGGCTCCAATAGGCTCTACATGACGATGACATGTTTTTGGGTTATAATCATGATATATCTTACATTTGCAGCGATTTACGTTACCGTCAAGTCCATACAGCATCAGGTTGCGGATGGGAAATTCACCTTCTCCCAGATTTTTAAAAATGTCCAGTTCTTTTCGATTATTGTGTCGCTGTTGTCGACCTATGTGCTCTGGCTTGTGGCTTCGATTTTGTTTTTCGATCCGTGGCATATGTTTACATCGGTAAGTATAGTTCTTTTTTGGGCGCGCACATGTTTTGCTCCGATCCTTCGACTAATGGTGTTGTGCAGTTCATCCAATACATCCTCCTTACACCGACATATATCAACGTCCTCAACATCTATGCCTTCTGCAACACCCATGACATCACATGGGGTACCAAGGGTGACGACAAAGCTGAGAAGCTGCCTTCAGCTACCCTTAAACCGGGTGGTAAAGTTGACGTTGAAATACCTCAAGACGACGGAGATCTCAACGCTCAGTACGATACCGAACTTCAGAAATTCGCCTCCAAACCGCCAAAGGAAGTTCGAAATTTCACCGAGGAAGAGAAGCAAGAAGACTATTACAAAGGGTTTCGAAGCTCTGTCGTTTTGCTGTGGATCTTTTGCAATTTTGCACTTGGTGCGTTGGTCTTGAATGCCGTTGGCCTGGAGAGGCTCGACGTGAATAAACAGGATGATACCCATCGAAGCTCGGTCTATATGGCTGCTGTGTTGTGGAGTGTGGCCGCGCTATCGCTGTTTAGATTTGTCGGGGCGATGTGGTTCTTGGTAGTTAGAATGGTGAGTTCTCCCAGCCATCCCCATGCGCTGGTCAATGTCGTGCTGACGATGTTTACTTTAGTTCCGTGGCGTGTAATCGGGTTGTTTCCCTTGCGACCAGACTACCCCAGCTAGAGTCGTCTCCTACTAAATGAGATACCCCCTATTTTGTTACTTGGGACCTTTTTCCTTTCCTCGGGTTTTTAAATGTGTGGCGGGTGTACCTTGACATGCATATATTTATTTTCAGTTTGGCATACTCCTCCAGTATCTCGCTGGTTTGATGCCGCATATGGGCTGTATTTGACACTTTGGCGTTTTATGTCATTGCGGGCATGCTCAACGATGCGATTACATGCATGTATGTACTATACTGTACAATACAAATTGATGAATAATGAGTCCGCGGTTGTTGGGTTCTTTTCCAGTGTCTTCGTTCTTTGAGGAGAAATTGGCACAGCCAAACTTCACATCGTTACAAGCGCCTTGGTCGTCGCCATATTTGAGTCGTCTTCATTCCTGTATGTCGCTGCTATCGGACTATATTCAGATGCTAACAATCACGGTTGTAGCAGCATTGGCTTTTACAGTTTGAAGTTTACCATCAATAAACTCAGGACGGAATCCTGCTACGAAGATTTAGCATGACGTCAGGCAACTGGAAGCTTTAGCTACGATAGCTACTTCTGGGGGCTATATGAGCTATATGAGGGCGTCGGCCTTGAGAGATCTATGAGCTTTCTGCTTTCTGCTATCTGCCCATCAAGCCTAGATCGAAACACCGATCAATTGAACCAAGCCCGCTCAATAGAGATACAAGCATATAAACTTAACATGGCCGCCCAACGCGAACACGGCGCGTCCAAAATCCCGCCAAACAAACCATCCCTCTCCACCACGGACCCCACCCGCCTCACCACCGGCGGCGACGCCCTCAACGTCCACGGCACCTCGGCCTCCGGCGGCGCCACATCCAGCCTGACAACCGACCCGTCCGCCCCGGCCACAGCCACCACGAGCACCATGGGCGAAACCACGCGGGCGGCGGGCACGCATCCCGGAGGCGGGGCGCCGCTGGCTGGATCGGGTCTCGCGGGCACGGGGACGGGTGGGATTGGCACGTTCCACGGTGGGCGTACGGGGGGGTCGAGCACGGGGCCGGCGGGGGCGGTGCCGGAGACGGTGGTGGGTGCGAGAGGGCAGGGGGAGAGGACGGGGGCGATGCCGGAGAAGGAGGGTGGGGTGAAGGGGTTTATGGCCGGGGTGCATGTATGATTGAGCTCCTCCTCCTTTTTCCTTTTTGGTTGTTGGTGGGGGATTTTGTGCTAATGTTTTGTTGGGTAGGGCGCTGGAGAGCAGATTCGCGGAAAGGCCGGGGAGATGATTGATCGTGTTGCGGGTGAACCCGAGGGCGTGGCCAGGAACAAAGCGATACAGCAGCAGGGGAGGGAGGAGCTTGACACGGGGAGGCTCAGTAAATCGACAAAGGAGAGGGAGACGGGGAAGCCACAGACTGGGAGACATCAAGTCTGATTCGCAAGGGTTGTCGCGGAGAAAGGAGGTCGAAAAGTTACGGATTGTGTGTTCTGTATTGTCTATATATGCGTAAAATGTAAATATGTACATGAATATATGAGTTTTGTATGGATTCGAGATGATGTCGCCGGGTGGGTGGCTTTCCGTTCGTCCTCGTGCTTTAGCACTTCCTCTGTGTTCTATTTCCTGTCCTGTGGTCTTCAAGCCGTTGAGAGCAGGCTTATCTTCAAACATGTGCCCATCCATTCTTTATCAACACCTGCATTTCGTTGATCAGACAGTGGACGCCCCGCTCTTCTTTCTCTAGCCCGTGCTCCCTTTTCCAACCACGCACTCTCCGACTGACGACGGCCTTTTCAGTTGTCCTGCGAGGCCACTCCATCAGGCGAGCGACCCGGTTTTGCCAAATACCCGAAAGCCTCTCTCCAGTGCTAGGCCAGGTAGACGAGTCGGAGGGATGAACGATCCGGTAGGCTTGTCCGTTATATCCAACACGGACATTTGGATTCAGCCAGACACCCTTGGACGCCGTCAGGGGATTATCAGCATGGATCAGACAGCATTCAGACCCTTCAAGGTGATATTTTGCCAAGCTGTCCGAAACGCCGCGGAATTGAAGACCGGGGCTTTGATAAAATGGCGCAGCGTCAAAGGCAATGATTCCGTTCCAGCAAGACTGCACGGGGACAGGAGAGCCGGCCATCATGGCGTGGCGAGATTTGGACGAAAGGAAGTACGGCCATGTTTGGGTGATTGCCTTTGCACCAGAATAGTCTCGGAGAGCGAATGTGTCGTAGTAGTACGGTGGCTTGGAGAAGTCAAGGGAGCAGGCCGCGGCGTAATCTCCGCCCCGTGTGCCGAGGAGGTTTAGAACATCTTGAGTCTATGAGCAAAGGTCAATGGATGTGTGTGTGTTTGTGATTTCGAAGGAAAAAGGCGGCCTACGGTAAATACAACATCATTCAGCCAGAGGACCTTGTCAAAGGTTCTCCTATCCTCGGCCCTTGACGCCAGGACGACCAATTCCTCCATCACTTGGTTTCTCAACCGTGAAAGGTACGGGATGCGTCTCAGCTCCTTCTTGTCCCTCGCAGTGTAAATCCAGCCCGGTTCATCCGGAAATGGCACCCGTTCAATCTCATCGATATGTGTGGTGTCCTCCAAAACTACATTTCTTTCCACCCCTATATTTCCGAGTTCGGCGTCCAGCTCTCTCAGCGCGTCTTTACTGGCATCCCAGCTCCCGCTTTCCAGGACTGACACGTATACATTCTCCGGCCCCAACGTGCGCACAAGATCCAGGACCGCATCATTCCAGTGCGAGCGAAGAATGGCTTCGTTGTTCCAATGGATGCTCGCTATAAACACCCTCTCTGGATATTGTTGGAGATTTGGGGGAGGGTGAAGAACGGCGGGCAAGCCGGAGCGAGAGATTCGCCAAAAGTCAACGACGGAGAAGATGATAAAGGCCAGCAGAAGAAGACGCAGCCATCTCAGCCGTCGTAGGCGTGTGCGTGACAGGGGGCGACGGGAGAGACCGAAGGGCATGGTAATATGGAATGGATCCTCCGCTTGGATCCCATTGGGAGTGGTAGGACGCAGTGCACTGCTAGTTATCCAGTAGAGCAGTGAAATTGACACGGCATTCAAGCAGCGGCATTACTGAAGAGGAGAGAGAGCGTCGAGAGAGAGACTTGTTGTCGAGTGTCTGCATTGATTGTTTGTTCGATCGTCGAGCTTGTCGTTGTTCAGGGATGAAGCTCGACTTCCTTGGCGGCTGACTAACTCACTCATCAGCTCGGCGGATGATTTTACAAACGATATTCGGTATATAAATTATTTTTCTACTTGGAAGTCTAGATTGAAGAACGGATGCCTGAGAAAGTCGGAGTCTATCTTAGGTGATGAGGACGAGCATTTACGTATTCTTCGAGTGCACGCACAGGGCGATGCCGCTGAGGACAAGGAGCATTCCAGCCCAGGTCTCTGACAGATTGAGGATCGAATCAGTATGACATTGTGCCTGTGCACAGGACATGGGACCAAACCGACGAGAACATACGTTTTGAAATCACTTTTCCCTCCAGGTACCATTCTCCCAGCACAGTGAACAAGAACGCCATGGAATTTGTTATTGGCACAGTCAAACTCAGCTCTGCATTTCATACGGAACAGCAATGATCAGCTCCCCGCGAAATGGCGCAACTGGAGAGTAAAAGGGCAGGGTTACCATGCTTCCCAACTAACAAGAAGAACCAGACACTCCCCGATAGATTCAGCAGCAGTGGCACCGCATAGCCCGGCGTTCTCAACAAGTTGACCACTGTCCAAAAGAGCGAAGCAAGTTTCTGCTTCACCCACGAAACTCGTCGTGGCACTCCCTCGCCGACCTCGTCCCTTGTCTTTTGTCCGTTCCGTGCGTTGAAGTCGACGGCTGCTCGGCGGATGAAGGGAGTGGTGAAGCCCCATGCGACGCCGACAAGGAGGAAGCTGAGTATGTAGTTGAACGCACTGGGAGCAGGCGCGGGAGGGAGGGCGCCGGGGTCCATGTCAGTCACACAGAGAGGGAGTGCTATATGTTGAAGCAGTGACTTGACTGATTGACGATGATGGTGATGGTGATGGTGATGGTCTTCTATCGCGGAGATAACTGACGGGATTAATCAGCCCTTCACGTGACAAGGTGCCTGGCCGTCAAACAACTGACTATCAACTACCAACTGACTGACTACAACTCTTCATCCTTCAATGTCCTTTCTCTACGACTATCCTCACCTCGAACGAAAGATGCTGCAATAGTCCGTTTGCTTATGATGGAGATGCTTGATATGCTAGCTAACTAATTGAAACAGCTAACTATAAAATGACGATGGCAGGTATCTTCGCGAGCATTGACCTGATCTAGTTACCACATGGATCCCCATGGAGCTTGACTGACTTTCATCTCAAACCATCCCTGCCACACGAGAGCTGAGGCCACGAAGTTGTTTCAGCCAATTTCGCGAAACAGTCAATGCAGGGTTTTTTCCAAGTTTCTGGAAATTGGACTTCCAGACATTGATCAACTCGGTCGTTCACTCTACACAGCACTGCTTGACTACAAGTCTCGGCAAGAAGCTTCGCGATGTCATTGGAATGCAGGGAGATCACTCTACATGGAAGATTTCGTCCACAATTACTCAATTCACCGTGAAGAAATGGAAATTGTGCTAGGGCTTCCCCTGTTGCCATTGCAGTTTTTGCAATATTAACTACTATGTTCAGTACATGAAGCTGGCTCTATCACCAGATTGGAGGTCTCAGCCGATTCCATGCCCAGCCTGATTTACTTTCCGCCTGCGTCAGATTTCCCTCCGCTACTCCGATTCACCATGGCCTGGACCACCTGCCCCGCGGAATTAAACGTGATATCCACCAAGGCGTTGAAGGGAGCATAGGAGTACTTTTTCTTCGTGAGCCCGTTCGCGAAGCTGGCCGTATCGCCCGTAAATGTCATGTTCGTTCGGTAATCGCCAACGATGGTATGGGCAGGATACTCTTTGCTGGCGCCCGTGACCTTTTGAACAATATTTCCGAGATTGTCAACCATGAAAGAGACCGTGGTTCCGCGTTGGCTGATGGAGCCCAGAAAGCCGTCCACTTCTCCAACTAGGTGATTTCGAGGTCCGTCGAGGGCAGTGATCATATCCACCATCATAGGGTTGATGTCTAGCGATTGAAACACACGGTTGACGATTTTGACCAGGTTTCCGAGGCGCACCACGAGATCGAGCTTGGCCTCGACGTCGGTGATGGTGATGTTGATTCTCTTCACGGTAAGTGCGACGCCTGCGTTGATGGTGACCAGCCGAGCGACGTTTGCATTCAGATTGAGGTCGGCTTGCAGGTTCTCCACGTCGAGCTCGATCCTGCGCACGGAGAGGTTGGGAACGTGGAGATAGACATCGGGCGCATCTGACGGCAGTGGCCCGCTTGGCTCTGAGGTATTGGTGGCGCTCGGTCGACTGGTTGTGGTACCGCTGGGCTCGGAGATACTAGTGCTGCTGCTCGTGATTTCAGGGCTGGTTGTCTGGCCTGAGACGGTAGGGAGAACGGAAAAGCTGGCTGCAAGAGCGACGAGAACTAAACGGAGCATCATGGCGGGTAAGTCTGCGCAGTGTTTGCTCAAAGGAAGGAAAGAAATATCAGAGTAAAGTTCTCCTGCAGGCCCGGAACTGAGAAACGAGAGAACTGATCCGTTTATATCCTCTCGTCCTTTGCAAATCCCTCGATGTCTAAGGTTTCCTCTGATATGACTTCCCTCTAACTGCCGGGATAAAATCCAGATTGTTTAAATTACCTTCTTCCTCAATTCACAAGGGTTCCTAGTTAGATGATATCTAGGCTTTTTTGCACTTGATATATACATAAAGTATATGCCGCAACATGAGTGCCCTTCTCTCCCATGAGACTTATGAGTGCCCCCCCATTCTCGTGGCCTCTTTTCTTTTCATCTTTGTCCTCTTCTACCTGGGCGACCTCTTTTGTCGGAGGTTTTAAAAATATATTCTTTCTTTCTGTGGACTGCATACCAGGCTGCAAACATGAGACTCCTTTCAGCTGGTCGCATTTGCGCGGTTCCCGCTTTCTTCAGCTTCTTATCCCTTGCAGCTGGACAAATGGGCTATGAGGGATACCGACTTGAACAGTACGGTGATCCCGAGTCTGCTGTCTACGACACCGCCTCCACTCCAGCAAACGTGTCCACCACGGTGCCCTACCCTGACGTGTGGCTCAATGCGTCTGTGAGCGTCGGGGAGATTGGTATCCGCGTCGACAACCTGACGGCCAAAGTCAACCTTGATGCTCAAGTACTGGGCCTGGTCAGGCTCAATGCCGGTGTCAATGTGCACATAGACCGTGTCACATTGTTGATCCAGAACGTCAGCGCCCATGCCCTGCTCGAAGCACGGCTAGGGAACCTTGTGGCCATCGTCGACAACGTTCTCAGCGGAGTCGAAGCCAATCCGAAAATGCTCACCATCGGAAGCAACATGGGAAATGCCCCCGACCTCGTTCCCAATGCGGCTCCGGGCCAGGCGAAGAATGGCAGCACCGGGCAATTGCAGCAGCGTGATTTTTTGCTGGAGCAAAACATCTTGTATTCGGTCAACGACTACAGCGGACAGGCGCATACCAATCGTGTCTTGGCCAAGAACGGCAACCTCGTTGATAGGTTCCTTGACAACAGCGGCGCCGAGCACGACAGCAAGATCGTTGGTACCTACGTCGATTACATGTCCTTTACAGGGTACAATAAGACCGTGACGCATAACGGCAAGGCAGCACGCGAAGTGAGATACTTGTATACGCCGTACCCAGGGGTTGATGTTGTGAGCGCTATCTATACGGATTTCGCGGGAGGCGTTGTGGACACGCAGGTGCTCAGTGAGAGTGGTGGTGGAGGAAGCAGCACCATCACAAGTGAGATATAGAATGGGTTACTCGATGCTTTGGATGCATGTCCAAAGGGTGTATTTACTACTGGGTGACGTGCTTTAGTTTGGTCCTCATTGGATTTTGGATATTGTAACTATATAAATACTTTAGCAAGGCTTTTATTAAAAACACTCTTACGGTTTAAGGTGGTAACTAGTCTCTTAACAGTGACAAAGACAACTTCGATTGTTACCTTCAGGAGGGTTACTGGATTGTCTCGGTGCTGCAAATCATCTCGCTCCTCTGGTCAGTCTGACCAACTGCATTTCTGAGCAGCAAATTGAAACTTGATCTAGAAACCCGAAGATGAAGGCATTCCTTTTTGAACTTCGTCCGAAGCTGCGAGATGAGGCCTGTGTGACGCCGCAACTAACTAACTAACTAGGGTTGTCAATCCAACAGCAACAACATTCGCCTAACTCCTTACTGACAGGAGACGAAGGACACTAACTAATCAGTCAGTCTCCAAGCCAGTTCTCTGTAAACTGCATGTCGAATCCTCCTAGCTTCCCTACAGACCGCTTACCCTCACCCTCTCCATGCCTCTGAATCGCTTCTCCGCCAACAACTGGGCGACTTTCCGCAGCCAACCCCTCGCAGAGATATCCGGAGCACTCGGCGACCTGGGCACCTTTTTGCCCATTCTGATTATCCTCGCGGTCAATGGATCCGTCTCGCTCTCCACCACGCTCGCATTCTCCGGCGTCTACAATGTCCTCACCGGCCTCTTCTTCGGTATCCCGCTGCCCGTGCAGCCGATGAAAGCCATCGCCGCGGTCGCCATAGCGAGGAACTTTAGCCAAGGAGAGATCGCTGCCGCGGGATTCTTTGTTGGCGCGACGATACTGGTGCTTAGTGCTACGGGGGCTCTGAGATGGTTTGCGAGCGTGGTGCCGATTCCCGTGGTCAAGGGCATACAGGTTGGCGCAGGGCTGTCGTTGGTGATCTCTGCTGGAACCAAGTTGAAGGGTGAGCTGGGATGGGTCGAGCCGGGATGGGCGGACAACTACCTCTGGGCGATTGCAGCGTTTGTTGGGCTGATGGTTACGAGTGTCTACCGGAGAGTACCCTATGGGCTGATTGTGTTCTTGCTGGGCTTGGTGTTTGCTTTCGCTGTGCTGGCTACTTCGGATGCTGGGCATCTGCCTCACCTCCGCATCTGGTGGCCCGAGATTGTCCAGCCTCGTCCGGATGAATGGGGGAGAGGGATTGTTCAAGCAGGAATCGGCCAGATCCCGCTTACTACGCTGAATTCTATTGTTGCTGTGGTGCATCTGGCCGGAGACCTGCTGCCGGACATTGAGACTCCCTCCATCACGTCCATTGGCCTCAGCGTGTCTGGAATGAATCTCGTGGGGATCTGGTTTGGATGCATGCCAGTCTGCCACGGATCCGGCGGCTTAGCAGCCCAGTACCGATTCGGCGCCAGGTCCGGGGCGAGCATCATCTTCCTTGGCCTCGTGAAGCTCTTCATCGGCCTCTTCCTGGGCGATACACTTATTGATCTGCTGAAAGCATTCCCTACTGCGCTGTTGGGGGTAATGGTCATTGCTGCGGGCTTAGAGCTTGCTGGCGTTGGAGAGAGCCTGAATACCTCCGGCGCATGGGACTTGGGGAAGCATGATCGTTCCAGTGCGCTGCCGACGCTGCGACCTGCTGAGATCAAACTCGGCGAGGCAGAGAGGAAACAGAGATGGACGGTCATGCTCGTGACGGTTGGACTGCTTGTTGCTTTTCAGAATGATGGGATTGGATTTGTGGCTGGAATGCTGTGCCATTGGAGCTTCGGGCTACCGGCGCTGGCTGGAAAGCTGAAAAGTCGCTGGTCCGAGGGAGGAATCAGGCTCGCGAGTCCGAGATGATAGGCAGTGATATTCTTCTATTCTGTCCTCAGCCTGCGACAGGACGTTGTCCTTTTAGATATCAGCCAGAACCATGGAGATGTGCCTCTTTTTATGATATAAATACATATTGAAGTTTACTATCATCAATGACCTTGTGGATAATAGGAATATTTGAATGTTGTCTTGTGTTGAATGTAGGTGCACATATCGTGCTATTTATATCTTCAAGATTGTCTCCTGTTGACTTAACTACCTAGTTACCCCACACTGATCCATACTCGCAACAACCAGCAGATTGTTGAATGTCTCTACGATAATGTCCTCTCAACTCGGCCTCACTTCCGACCAAGTCGCCTTCTTCAAAGACAATGGCTTTCTCGTAATCCCAAACTACCTTTCCCAGGATATCCTCTCCGCCCTGCTCTCCACCACCACCGACCTGCTCGACTCCTTTCCCCTCTCCTCCAACCCACTCACCCGCTTCACAACCGGCGACGATGAGACGGATACAAAGAACACCAAACATGTCGGCGACGAATACTTCCTTACCTCCGGCGACAAAATCCGCTTCTTCTTCGAACCCGACGCCTTCTCTCCCGCCAACGGCCAGCTATCCCGCCCCAAACACCTCGCCGTGAACAAGATCGGCCACTCCCTGCACACCCTCTCGCCGCCCTTTTCCAACATCACCCAAGATGGCACAATCGGCGCCAGAAACGCCGCCATCGCCCGGTCTCTGGGTTTCCGCGACCCGCGCGTCCTGCAGAGCATGGTCATCTGCAAGCAGCCCGGCATCGGCGCCGCGGTGCCCCCGCACCAGGACTCGGAATTCCTATTCACGGATCCACCTAGCGCGATGGGATGGTGGTTTGCGCTGCAGGACGCTGGTCCGCAAAACGGTGGTCTGGGATTCTGGAGAGGAAGCCACAAGCGGAGCAGGGTCACGCGCAGATTTGTCCGCTCGGACCCGGGCGATATCAGCGCGGGAACACAGATCATTCCTTGGGATGGTCCTGGGTTTCCAAAGGAGTTGGAGGCGGAAGCGGAGGCGCGCGAGGAGTACATTTTCGATGATGAGGATTTTGAGATGCTAGATACTCCCGCAGGGTCGTTGGTGTTGATTCACGGGAACGCGCTGCACAAGAGTGAGAAGAATACAAGCGATAAGAGCAGGTTTGCGTATACATTCCATGTTATCGAGGGGGCTGACGGTTGGGTCTATGACGACCGGAACTGGCTGCAGCTGCCGGCGGGCGGAGAGGGATTCACCAGGCTTTTTGCTGGCAAGGAGTGAGTGCCAACGGCTTTTACGCTGGAAGGCTCGAGTAATGGGCTTAATATATTCGCTGTGTATTATTCTTTATATCTTATTTCAATCATTTTTTTCCCAACAGCACCGATCAAGGTATTTCATCTAAGCAACTTTTTCTTTTCCGAGAAAGGCACCCCGTTCAACTGACTCCTGAGCGCCTCAGCTTCCCATCAGTAATACACTGTGTATGTCCCAAAAGGAAAAAATAGCCAAAAAGCACAACGTTGGTAACCCGATTTCCTTCAAGCTAAGAAACTCTCAACATATCCAACATCCCCTTTGTCTGCCACGCATGTTGCGCTCGATCAACCTCTTCCCTGACTCGTCGATGGAGTTTATCGACCAACCGATCAATCTGCGCCGACTGCCCCAGACGCGCAGAGTAGAGATCTAGCACATTCATCGAAACCTCAACGCATATATCTACCAGTCTCGGGTCCGTTATTGATTTGTGCAGCCACTTCAGTATTGGCTGCAAGGTAACTTCATCCCGCCCGGAGAGCGCTGTGCGGAGCGCTGCACGATGACGAAGGGCAGTTAGGAGCGTAAGAATGATGATCTTATCGCCCGTGACGAGGACCTGGTCGAGGCACGCCGCGTAGCGGCCCTTGCGCAGGTCTTGCTCCCAGTGCTTTTCCCTCTTCCGCTTCTTGCTATCCTGTGAATCAATGACGATGTCCACTCCTTCTCCGACAAAGTCCATGCCCCGAAGGCGTTTCTCCCACCCGCGTCCGCGTTTCTTCTCCTCTTTGGCAACCTTGCGGTCGTGTTCTTCTATTTTGCCCTCGATGAGGGCTTGCATCTCTCGCTGGCGTTCGCGTTCACGGATCTTCTGCTCGCCGGAAAGGCGTGTGCGGATGGAGAGCACGCCGGATTGCATTCCAACAGCGATGTGCTTGTCTTCCCGCTGCGGACCGGATGTGATAACTCCTAGCGATAAAATAGGGGAAGGATATTTGGATCCACCGACAACATTCCACCCCGTCGTTTCGAAGATTTTCATGTGGCCATCCAAGGCACCGCTGACAACCCGATTACCCTCCGAGGCCAATGACAGAGAAGTGACCGTCTTTTGATGGCTTCTGATGAGGTGTAACGGCTTTCCGGCAACGACGTCGAGGATGGCAATCTGGTTGTCTGCAGCAGCCAAGACGGTTGTACCGGACGGCATAGCGAGAACGTTTTCTACCGGCGCAGCCATCTTGAACGTCATGACCTGTCTACCTGCCACCCTTGAATCCCATAGCCTGACTGTCTGATCGTAACTACCGGACAAGACCAGATTGGCCGACTGGGCACCAGGCATGAAGCAGCCACTGCGAACATAGTCCGAGTGTCCGACAAAGGTCTGAACACTATTTTCAGTCGGTAAATCCCAGAGACGGACCGTCTTGTCGTCGCTTGCACTAAGGAGCGCCGTCGGATCGCTGGGAGAAAACCTGGTCAACCACACGGGCTGCTTGTGGTCTTTCCAGGTTTTCAAGATGGAGCGAGAATTCACATCGAAAACCTGAATTGTACCCGTCTCATCGCCGGCCACGAGAATCCTGCCGTCCGGACGGACTTCTGAACACCGCACGGTATCATCGAACCGAGAGATAGTCTTTAAAAGCTTTCGCGTTCGGATGGAATATATCTGCACGCGGGCACCGGTTGTGACTGTAAAGAGATCCGGCGGTTGGAGGGACCACGGAGAGGAGGAGGACGCGGGAGCGAGAGGTTGCGATATGTGGTTGATTGGTGTATTGGAGGGAGAGGATATGAGAAGCGGAGTTTTGAACGAGCGCCAGTAGAGCTGTTCTGCGGTGAGACGGGTGGAGGGTATGGAGGGCAGTTTCACCTGCGGCAATGGCAGGACTGGAGCCGCCATTGTCGCAAGTGTAATGAGTCCTTGGTATCAGAACTAAGAAAATAGACACTCTGGCTTATCACTCTGGCTTAGATGCACATTGTTTGTCTCTGCTCACTGTCCGTTTCGTTCTCGAACTCAAGATGCATTTTTTGATAATAAATTGGAGCAGCGGGCATTTGTCGGAACAATGATAATCCATCCTCGCTTAGTCAGGCATCGCTTACTAATGTCGGTTGATGAAACCGGCAAGAAGTCAGGCCCAAAACGACGAAACCAAAATAGATTTCCCGAAGAGGAGCGACGGACCGCATGTCTTGTTGCTGATCGCCTTGGGATTCCCCTCCTCACACTAACTCACTCGCACGTCCGGCTTCACAGCGAAGGTCTATGACACTGACAATCGCTTCTTCATCGCGTCTTTTGGCGGTGATTTGCCAGGGATCATCGCGAGGCCAAGCAACTCGTAAACGCCCAGCCACTCGAATAAGTCCCATCAACGTCATCCAATTGGCCGGCCCTACGAAAGACCCTTGAATCGTCCACCAGCCTCCTTCAGTCGGCATCTTCAACGAAAAAGCCAACGACATTCGCTTGCAAAGAATACAACAGCTCTTCTTGTCTTTCGCTTTGGTGTCACTTTCTAGGAAGGCTGGATCTTTCATTCTGTTCTCCGAGCAGACACTTCTTTTCGTTTTCCAGCTGTCGATAAAGCTGCTATGCTTGCTTCACATCTCGGCTTGGTTTGGCGTACGTCACCCGGTCCGGTTCATCCACTTTGCTGTCGTCTTCACTCAGGCTGTGTTTGCTCTGCTCTGCCCGCTGATATACCTTCACGCCATCAATAAATACCTTTGTAATTCGAACGCGGTCGTTGATACCAGCTCACTTCCTCCCAACCCCGAGCCTCCAGTTCCGAACGGTTCCTAAAACACCATGTTGACCAAGACGACAAAGTTGGCCCTCGGTGCCCATACGGCCGGGATCTACGCCGATATGTCGATCGATGGGCCTCAAATCGGCACCCTAGTCGCGATTATCGACCGTGCAAAGAATTTACCTAACAGGAAGACTTTGGGAAAGCAAAACCCATACTGTGCGTGCCGCTTAGCAAAGGAGGCAAAGAAAACGGAAACAGATATGAGAGGAGGGCAAACACCAAGATGGTACGTTGGACTCGATGTGACGCAAGCTATCGTTCTGACATTTAGAGTTGTAGGGACCAAGAACTCCGCTTCACCGTACATGAATCTCCAGACTACTATCAACTGAAGGTTTCCGTCTTCAACGATGACAAAAAAACAGATCTAATCGGAGAAACGTGGGTCGATCTCAAAAGCGTGATCGTCCCAGGAGGTGGCCAGAGTGATCTATGGCACACCCTCAACTGCAAGGGAAAATACGCCGGTGAGATCAGGATTGAATTGACCTATTACGATACTCGACCGAAAGATGAGACAGTCGTGGAACGTCGGAAGGACTCGAATAGAACAGAGTCCAAAAATCAGACAAGTTCCTCTGTTTCGGGACCACGACAGCCTAAACCGCCAAAAAGGCGACCGTTACCCGCCGATCCTACGGGTGCCATTCCGCCGCCGCCCTCATCTGCGGATGTAGCCACTAAATCTAAAAAGGAACAATCGGCTTCTGTTTCCGCTCGCCCTCCGACTCGCCCTACTCTTCCAGAGCAAATGCAATCAGCTTCCCCGCCGAAAGTTCCACGAAACAACGAGATTTTAGATGATCCACGCCAGCAGCGCGTGTTTCACGAGCGCTATGCTACTGTACCAAATTCTGCTCCGCCTCGTCAAGGCTCTAATGACCCTGACCGTTCATATTCTCACAATCCTGGGCGTCAAACTTACCAAAACATTCATGATAATCCATATCCACCCGCTAAAGATTATCCTTCGAGTCGTTCGACATATTATAGTAACGCAAACTTCCCAGAGCACCCGACTGACGCCCTTCAGCCATACGAAAACGATTTTCAAAATATTCATCCCCAAACGTCGACCCCTGTCCGTCACTCCCCGAATTATTCCAATGAATCTCGAAACGCTCTGCCCTCTACAATGGACATATATCATCATCGCGAACCACACAATCATTATTCCCTTCCTACCTCTATGCCGGAAGAAGGTCTTTATCCGACATCTGCAGACCGATACGAAAATCCACCTCCTGGCGATCTTGGGACGTACCCAGAACAATCCAACCGCCCCTGCGACCCCGGCCAGTACCAGGCGTTTTCTCAAGGCAATTACGAAGCACCGCATCACACCGCTCGTCAAATGGCCACTCCTGAGCTTCGCCAAAATACATACCCTCCTACTTCGAGGGCATCACCACACCGGCCTCTAGAGCTTCAGAATTATGGTGCATCTGACCATTCATCTCAGCCCGGACCAAGCCCCAACGAGCGCCATGGATATCAGTACCCCTACAACGCCACGGCGAACGGCGACATCTACAGAGATAGTCCGCTACGCCAACCTGTAGTCCAAGGTGATTATCATCATCACCGTCAGTATATGCAGCCTCAAGTCGAGGACGATGATGAAGATGAAGATGGTCCTCCTCCTCCGCCCCCTGCTCATCGCGATGGTCTGGGCCACCCCCCGCCAGCGGAACAGTTCATCAACGAACCACAACAGGTGCCGATGCCAGAACCTCTCAATATCACCCCTCGGACATCTCCCCGCCCACCCGACAAGCAACCAGAGTATATTGCGTACTGTCCAAAATACTCGGATCCTGGTTTCAACCCGGAGCCAGAACAAGTTTACTCGACGTCTCCCGCCCCTTCATATCGCTCAGTAGTCCCAAAAAATAGCTTCTTGCAAGAAAGACCAACGACTTCGGGAAGCGAATCCGTTCCATCTGCTCTCGTTGCAGGTTACGACCCTAGCTTGGCCAAAGAGCATGACCGGACGCTCCCAGATTACCGACATGGACGGCGGCAAAGTAATATTCCCGCCCAACCACCACCAATCACACACCCAATGCGCTCGTCTCCAATTGATTTAGCTGAAAGGAGATCCCCAAGAACAGTCGTAGACCCTCGCCAGGTGCCACTTCGCAAATCAGTCAGCCCTCATCCGCCTCCTCCTGCCGAGCCGGACTCTTTGTCGGGAGTTCCATTTTCTCCCGACTCGTACGACGCTATCAATCCAAACGCGTCTATTGTGTCAGGTGTGGAACAGCCTGCGCCTGCATATGAAGACCCACGACAGGCCATGGAGGCGGCTCGTCAGTATGAAGTCGAAAAATTACGCTCACTGGGTCCAATAATTGGAAATGATGGCCGTACTATCGATCCATCGGATCATCTCCCCGCAGATACATGGGCCCCCGAACCAGTGAGAAAACAAAAGAAACCTGAAGTTGTCGTCAGGTTCAAACATGCACCCGTTTCCGGCCCTGGTTCCCAGTCGTCTCGATCACTGGTTGGAATTAGTCATGTACATCAGTCTTCGTCGGGCGTACAAACAAAGTCATATACATCCAATCGTAGCAGGCTTCAAAAACCTGCTCCGCGCCCACAATCTTATGTCCAGCCAAGTTCAGTCTCCAGAGACCCTTCGCCGAGGCCGACTTCTGCAGTTCGTGAGCACGACAGTCTTATCGCTCAGAACCAACCCAAAAATATGAAAACCCTGCCGTATTACAGTGGCTCTGCGCCACCGCCATATAATGACGCTTCACCGTCTTCAGTAACCCGGTACTCATCGTCGGCAGTATCGCATCACTATCAGTCTTCTGCCCCTCCAATTCCTGCCAAACTTCCCATCAAACCCGGGTCGCAGAATTATTCAGGCATGTCATCCGGCCACGGAGAAATCGATGCACTGAGTGAGGAAATGAAGAGGATAGACATTGGTGTCGGTAGGGGCGGTCGCAAGGGCCGTGTAGCATTTGCTGATGGATATGGACAATAGAAGCTGATACGCCTGTGTTATGAACTCTACTTTATTTTTTACTATTCTGCCTGATACCCTTTATCAGCATGTGGGGAGTTGGATTGTTGCATGAGGAGGTGCTTTTTAGAGGAGAATGGAACACGGTCCCGGTTTGAATGGTTTGAGATATTTGCCTGCATTTTGACCATCCCCTTTCTACGTCAGGTATCATTTTAGGATGACTGGGCTTCAAGGGGGCACATACACAGTAATGGAGAAGCTATGGGACCAAGAATAAAACTTTTTATGAATTTGGATTGAATGCCCTCTAAAGCGATTCTAAATTCATCATCATGTAAGACTTGCACACCACTGGTTGAAATCAGGGTCTATGCAATGTATTCATCGTTTAAAGAGCCTCTGAGAACTTCCTCTGCCGCCAATCCAGCCGTCCACATCGCAGCATCCTCATCCTCATTCTCCCAGATTGTTCCTGGTCTCCGTTGACTAGATTCCGAGTTCCTTATTAGGCGCCCGTTGCTATCTAAGTCATGGTCTCGATCCATTGTCCCAAACGGATCAGCCTGCAACAATCCCCTTTCCAATCTACTCACGTAGCCAAAGTCCGTGATATCGAAGCTTCTGTCGAATCCTTGGCTTTTCCCGTCTCGTCCTCCCAGTATCTTGAACCAATACTCGGATGTACTTTTTGTCGGCTGATCCGCATCTTCTTCAACCGTCCAGCACCCGTTCCGAGCACAAAAGCTTAGAAAGGCGCGCCAAGTTTCGTCTTTACCCGTGCCTACAAGCACATTCGGATTTCCTATGATGATGACTCCCTCTTTCGCTCGGGTGATTGCCATGTTGAATCGTTGCTTTGCACCCACTAAACCAAGGGCTTTGGATTGATCAATTTCCAAAAACCTTTGGTCCGACCGGGTGCGTGTTGTACAAATTATTAAGAAGCGGGTTTCCAGGCCTTGAAATGCTTCGAGAGGACCGATATTGACATCATGGAGGTTGTGGGAGCGAAAGACGCGACGAAGGTGGCTAACTTGTGCAAGGAAAGGACTAATTATTGCAATGTCCTGTTGGGATATGGGTTCGGGGGGAGGAACTGAGTTTGACGTAGCTTGTAAAGCCTCGTAGTCAATCTTGGAGGAGTGTGACAGTAACAAACGAACATAGCGAAGGGCAACGTTGGCCTCAACAGGGTTGTAAACACCGGTGCCCGGCTCGTGGGTGAGAGCATCTTCCACTCGGTCTTTCGAGGTGTTGCAGCTAAATAGGACGGGCCAACAGTGCTTACTGGGCCATATGGGCCAGGTGGGAATTGGACCTTGTGGATGGGGAGACGCTGCGGATGGAACTAAGGTATCATTGTAAAAAAGAATGGAAGGCATGGCAAGAATTGCTGGATGAGAGCGGTAGTTACGAGTAAGGTTGACAAAGGCTGGGCGAGCCATCGGAAGCATGGATCTCGTTAGTCTCTTGTAGGGTCCGGCGTTTCGACGAGATAAGGGGTGATTGGCGTAAATTGGGCGCGCCAAAAGCCTTTCGAATAGAGATACTGATAATGCTGTGTCAGTGTTGTATATCCGCGGCCCAAGTTGGTGCTCATCACCGGCCATAATGAAGAGCGGTAGAGAAGTCTTCTCCACGGTGTTTGAATTAGGAGACGATGCGGTTGAAACTACTGTAAGTGGTACGCAGACTGTTGGTTCGGTAGCCTGAGCTGCCTCGTCCACAATAAGCGCGGTCCAGTGCAAAAGGTTCCCCATCTTGGCCTGGGCACTTGGAGATATGGCCGAAACTGTTTCGTGCGCTAGTTTCATCAAATCTTCATTGGTCAAGCGAGCCTGCACCAACATATCAGCATCTTTGCAAGTGGTGACAACAATCTTGTATTTCATCATTGTTTTAAAATCAGGCATTGAGAAAATATCTTTCTCTGTATACGTGTACGGCAAGAGTTTACTAGGGACTTCGGCAAAAGTCCTGTTCCAGCCATTCAGCCTAAAGAGTTCGGAGGGATTCAGATGGGCTGAAAGGCGAATGGCGAGAGTATCGGCGGCCGGGTCGGATGGAGCGGATATAAGAAGATGGGGTGTCGTGTCAGAAGTACAATGAAGCAACTGTAATGCGCATTCAACAACGGTCTTTGTCTTTCCAGATCCGGGAACTCCAGATATCAAAAACGGGACATTTCCATAGTTTCGAGAAACAACCGAATCAACAGCTGTTTGTTGCTCGTGATTGAGCTGCAGATCACACCATTTGTGATCAAATAAGCCTTTGGGTAAGGCCTTTTGGATTACACAGTCTTTTTCTTCCGAAAACAACATGCGATGAAGCCAACTATGTTTATTTGGAAGGCCATCAGCGGAATTGCTAGCCCCGTGAGCGACTTTCTGAATTGCTCTCCACAAAGCGGCATACGAATCACTCGGCAATGGAAAAGAGACATTGCAAGATTTTGACGACGCAAGGAGTCCATCCACTCGAAGAATAACGGTCTCTGTGGCCTTTGAAACACCCCAGATGTAGGAAAATAACTGAATACCATTGAAGCCTGGTGCAATGGATCCGTTCAGCCCATTTGAATTTTCAGATAGCCAGTTCAGACCTTGTTGAGTAAGTTGCGGAAACGGGAAGAATTGCCGGACAAGGACTACATCGCCGAGATTGAGGTGTGGCGCATTATCTCTAAGTCCTGGAACTTTGAGGGTATAGAGTTGTTGCTGCGGGTCATGCGGTTCTAGCACAGTATTAAAAAGAACGAAAGCCGACAGGGCAGCGGAATGGGCAAAAGCTTCAAGGCTGAGACATTCGGAGAAATACTCAAAGTAATTTTCAGGAGTAAGGTTTTTCCAATGGCGAGAAATGGTGACCTGGCCTGCTTTAATTTCTGGATAGATTTCTGGAAGGGGTTCTAGATAGTGGGCACCGGCAAAACCCTGAATGTAAGTTCCAAAATCAATGGAGTCTAGCTGCTTGGACATTCGATCCATCGCAGGAGATTGCTGAATAGCCCAAAGGTAGGAAGGGATATAGGTACGTGCATTGATGTCAGGTTTCCAGCCAGTCCGTTGGGGTTGAGATTGAGGAAGGACAGTTTTCCGATTGGAGTGCGGGAGTTGCAACGAGGACGGGCTTCCATGTCCTAACGGATCAGTAAAGGACAAATGATCACTGGGGAATCCAGTGAAGTTATCATATACTGAAGTGTGCAGCAGTGTTCGGTTGTTGACTCCTGACCCGCCTCTGGCTTCAGATTCTCCATGCTCGACTTGAGCGTTTCTATTTTGCAACCCCTTTAATGAAACTTGAGGCACTACACCCTGCGGGGCCGTATTGCTTTCTAACGAGGAGGTAGTTCCATTGATAAATGCATCTACTTGCTTCCCGCTGGCTGGGTCAATGATGCGAATGGCTGCTTTGCGCGATGGGATCCGAGCCGGATCAAATGCGGACATTTTGACCAAGTTGGCTTGATTATACCTCAGAGGACGTTCTCCTCTGACCTAGTAGCTATTGGCCTTGTACACATGACCAGTTCCGGCTGAAAGGTCCATATAGATATGGAAACTCGATGTTTTGGGACAAAAGAGAGCAGCCTTTTCTGTAATGATAAACGGTGACTGCTCGAAATCGTTAGCCACTGCAGGACGATGAAGTGAGTTGCAGCCCCAAAGAAAAAGATGCCCAGTTTGTCCTGTGGTCAGTGTCTACTGCACATACACTGCCGCGGTGCCTACCTGAAGAGTGGGTTGGAGTAGGCTGACATTCAGCAAGCAGCACATCAAGAGAGCTGAAAGTTTTGAAAACGCGGGCTCATATTCCCAATTGTCATAACAGAGATGCAAAGAGAAAAATACCCAGGTCTCCAAAGGACAGATAGTTACACAGTCATCTCGCAGCGTCAGGCCAGGAAGCAAATGATGATGGAGAACTGATGTGAAGTATCATGATGGATTGTTTGTTTGTTTGAGGGGAGGATGCAGTGGCAGTGCAGTACATGAGGCTTGGCAACATAACGTAAGCAGTGGCTGGTGGAGATGCACAGCCACACCCTGCTTTTTTGACACTAAGCCGGAAAAGGAAAGAGTGACTTCAGCTGTTCCAACACCACATCCCATCGCAGACTCACAACACACACTGTCGTCCCATCATCTTGTTTGATTGTCTATAAATCTCCCTACAATTCTCCCTCCTGCTTCTACAGTCACTTATGCTGCATTGTGTCCCAGAGGCCTCACAGCAAAAATTATTGTTTCTGAGGACACTTTGTAGATAAGGTACTCTGTGCTGTGTGACAAGATGATAAACACAATGGAGGGCCATGAGTACAGACGGAATGCCTCTGGTTACCCCCATAGCGACAGCACCTTTCGTCTTATCAAGCATTGATATGTGGGAGACATTGCCAGATGCTTCTCTTCATCAAATTATATCTCTCCTTGACTATCAAATCAGTGTAATGATTCTGAAACAATGTGAATCCCCCAAATAATCACCTGTATCCATATATCCCATACACCCTTCTCAGAAGAAGAGGCATTGGTAGGGATGTGCAGCCATAAGCATGGCCTACCTACTTGGCTCCTTCTTCTCGATATCTTGCCTTCTTCTTTTTTGAACAGCTTCGCAGGGGCTATCTTTGGACCACGGCATGGCTGGTGGGCTTGGATCTATCCATCCTTCTGCAGGACTATAAGATCTTGCAGGCCTCTTGTGTTTTTAACGCGCACGAACGCGGGTTGAGGCCTCGAAATGCTTCTTGAGGTTGCTCCTCATGTAGCTTTCGAGCATGAGCCTCAGCAAGGCCATTGTTTTGTGGCATTCGCGGTTGACTGCTTCGCCCATGCCATTGCGCTAATGGCCGTGTTTTTTATCCCGAGCATGATCTCGCTTTAACCGCCCGTCAAGCCAAGCTCGATGCATCTTCTGGTATCAGTTCAATACGCTGCGAATGAGTCGAAGCGTCCACAACGTTTATACATGTCTCCTAGGCTAGCTTTTGCAAACCGGCTGTGGGAGCTCTGTTGGATTCGTTGGGCAAATTCTCGTCCAGTCTGTCCCTTGCTTTTGAACAGATAATAACTGTTAGCATAAGTCTCAATCGCTGTGTTTTTCAAACTCACCAAGAGCATCTTCCACTTCTTGTCAGAGCCCTTACTACTGTGGAAACTGGTAGGCTAGCCCTGTTAAGGGAGATGTGTATTTGACTAACATATTCAACTTGGTGTCGAGTGTCAACTAGGTGTGAGCTGATTCCTGTTCACAGCCAGTCACGTTATCTTCTCTCCTTAAAAGGGTAAAATCCTTACATATGTGTTTCTCACCTCTTACATTCACTCTTGTTATTAGCTTCTTTCCCACTTTTCACACTTTTTCCATCAGTCGCATCTTTTGATGGCCTTTTACTAAGCAAAGACCTTTCATCTTGAAGGAACATACCCCTGATTCGCTCCAGATCTTGAGAGGTCTTCCAGTCCAAATTGGACGACTAGACCGGACATTTCCTAATATCGTCATTATCCGGCTTCGGCCTTGAGATCAGGCGAATATCGACTCATTCACTACCCCTCTACAACTCATTGAATACTTTACTTTTTTCCATTCATCTCTCAGCAACTCCTATTGTGGTCTCGATTCACTTTTGCAATAAGAGAAGATTTTTTCTGCCCTCCTCATTCATCTGCATGTAACTCCTTTTTTTCACTCTCTGGCTTGTTGCAGTCATCTGTCGACTTTCACTTTTGCTTCGAAACACATCCTGCTTCTCAGTTCACCCTCAAGGTCATCATATCATCATCTTTCAAGCCAACAAAGACTGTCTTTCTTCTTGCCTTAAGCTCATAACCTTCCCATTCCGCTTCCTCCGTTTTCTCGGCTCCCCTATTTGGTTAATCTTGATATCAGGTTGATCGTCTCGCTTGGTTATCTCGCTTGAATATCACAGTGTATTCTTTTACTTACTTTACCAAATCCTCCACCTGAGGGAACATACCCTTTTTGTACAAATTTCTTACACTTATTACCATCAAGATCCTCTTGGCTCCTCAGCTTCTCGGTTAGTTTCTCAACCTTTTCATTAGTTGTTATATCCCCAACCTTCTGGTTTCCCTTATCGTCAAAGGGATAATTTATTTGTTTAAATAGTACTTCATGAAACTAATATTATTGCAGCAACAGAATAATGAAGGCATCCGAGAAATCACAGCACCCTCGCTGTCAGTTCAGCGGGGAAGCATGCTCCACCGAGTCGCCTCACTATCGCAAGGTCATATCTCATATTTTTGGGAGGAATAAGCGCTGTACAATTGGAGTTCCCGATTTTGTTTGGATTTACTACTGTCGAAAGCATTACCAACGCGCTCGCTATCGGACCGGAGAATGGCCTTTCAGACAATGTGACCTGGCCATCGATACCATCAAGAACATGCGCTCCTGGGGCGGCGTGGAGGATTTTAACCTTCAACTACGTCGTCGAGAGACCCAACGAGCCACAGAAAACGAAGACCAATGTGGAGAGGAAGATTCTACTATGCTTTCTACAACCTCGGAACTTGGTGACTCTATTGTCATTCGCTCTGCCAGCGCAAACGATGAAGATCCTCCTACCGAAGTTGCTGTTGAAGAGGACCCTGAATTTAGTTCTGATGAACGTCCCGAATCTCCTGAGCTGAAAAAACGTTCACCACGTATCGTGCCTCATCCCGTGCCCCACTGGCTCTACAGCCGTGTTGGAAACCATAAGTCTTTCGTTCAAGTTCTTCAAGTACTTCGGGATCTTCGCCAGCATCTCCAGCAATTGATTGACAATGGTCACGAAGCCAACTTTCCTGATATTGAAATTCTACCCAACCTTCGCCAACAATCTCCCCTTATTCGTCCGGTTGCCTCCAAATCTCGGCGCACCTCTTCACGTGGTGCTGTTGCGAAACCCGCAAAGAAGTAACATACCATAGAACGACATTCCCATCGATATTTAAAATGGTTGGAAAGATATGATTCGACTTTCCTCTACTTACGATAACACTCTTTGCGGTTCGAAGGATAGTGCGATATGATTAACCGCCCTGATCCTCAACGGTCACTGCGCGCCTGGACTCTTATTCCCTGGTACTTTCAACAGCTATGGGTCTTATACCAACGGCGGAACTGGATACCAATGTTTTGCGGGGTCTCTTACCCATTTTACCCTTTCACTTTGCCTTCTCTGATGTGTCGGTTTTGGTCCCGGCAATCTCATGGTTACGACTCTCCTCTTCTTTATACTTCGTGTTTCCTTGACTAGATACCCCCGCCCAAGGATCTCTGTGTTTAAACTCTGGCAGCTTCAAGCACGGTCTTCAATGCGGGTAAATGCAGCGACGGGGTGTTTAGTCTAATTGTCCACTCTATAGATCTCTTTGCTTTTACCATGTCAAGTCAGTTTTTTTGTGCATTCCTGGGCTTCTGCGAGAACTAAATTGAACTCTGAGCTTTATTCTTTTTAGTTATGCCTGTATTTCCTTTGTTTCTTCGGTTTATTTTCTGCATAGCATCGAGGTGATAATTGATTTGAAAACCGTATTCTTACAGATTACTATTCTACTTTCTCTATCTACTTATGTATGTATGTACTGTACATGCACAGTAGTGTTCAAGAAGTATACTAGGGCCGGCCTCTTTCAAAATTATCATACCACAATCATCATTATATAAATACGGAGAATACAATACGCCATTAGATTTTTAGGCCCGGGTTATCATGTTGACTTTGAGTGAAACCGAAGAAGGGAAATGTACAAACGTGCCGAAAGTTACGAAACTATCCAACTTATATGATTATAATGGCAACGTTCTGCGAGGCTGTTATATGCCAGGATATATTGGAAGTACCCCCGAGTCTTCTGATGGGGTAGGGTAACTTATATTGTTGATAGATCTCCCAAATCCTTATAAAACACCAGTGATACAGGCAAAGAAACAACGCAGATCTCCAGGGCAAAAGGCTGATTTATGATACATTACACGAAGTACATACATTGGGACTCCTCACTACCACGCATAATACTGATTTCGCATGGTCACTTTTCGATCTGGCAACTGCCTCCACACCTTTGCTTTCCGCTGTCTGATGGCCCTGTCCTGGCGTTCCTGCCACTCACGGATGCGAGTCTTTTCCTCCTTGAGGACTACGCTGATAGACGTGTATGGAGGTCGCAGGATATGGGTGTTACCTCTGCCACGCGGCGAAATCTCCCTTCCGAACGGGCCTCTATTGACCCAAGCCTGGGAAACGTAGATCGAGGTGGGATCCGTCACCGTGAGGAATTCGCCATCTTTGAGTTTCAGAGAAACCGATGTAGCATCGTTTGCTGTGGCAATGGTAGTGGTAGTGGCGGTGACAGCATTGGCGTCGGTGGCTTGTGCTTCGCTTTCTGCCGTTTCAGCCGTCGCAGCGTGTGCCTCAATCTGTCCCAAGCCCATACCCCGCGAGACGGTCGCTTCGTTTTTCGCGTGCTCCAAGAATGTCTTTATATCCTTTGCGGCCTTCTTCTTGCTGAATCGCATCTGCAGAATGGCCTGGTCGATATTTTTGCCAGCAATCTGCCTGGCCAGTGGTCCCAGTTTTTTCACCGAGGTTTTGAACCAGTGCGACTTGCTTGATAGCTCCCGCTCGGATTGCATTATTTGCTCTTTACGCGTTAGCCGGCCACGTCGGTGGACCGAGCGTATTATCATTTTTCGCTGCCATCGTGCCCGACGATTGGGGAATGGATTGAGTGATCTCTCGATATTGGAAGTGTCACGCTCGCTCAGAGCAGGGAGGGCTACCTGCGCTTCACCTTCCTGCGTGGCCTCGGCAGTTGCTGAACGACGTCTGGGCGCTCGTCCCCCGGTAGAGAAACTGGGGATATCCTCTCCGTCGGCGAAGATGGAGCCCGACGCAAGAGAGCCACGTTTGACGGGAGGAGGTCGGAAGGATACTTTAGGACCAGATTGTGTATCCGTGGATTCAATTGACGACGTAGAGGACTCTGGGGCGTTAAAAAAGGGTGTTGATAAGAATCCTCGGCGGGAGATCTGGGGAATTCGATTTCTCGCTGCGGTCGAAGAGTTTAGTACGGTGAAGGCGCATGGAATGACCTGAAGTGGTAAAACTCACCTGTGCGAGACAATTGACGAGAAACAAACGCAGCGCACACGGCCGCCATCCTCGCTGAGATCAATCACAAATAGTGCAAGCTTGACTGCTGGACGATTTCGATGCTTTTTGGCTCCTTTTCGCCGTTCAAGTCGAAAAAGGTCAACGATACGCTAGTCCCAAAGCAGGCAGGCGTACATTTCACTTATGTAATGCAAAGTCTTGGCAATAAATTAGTCTTGGCGAAAGACAAAATCTTGACTTGTGAAGTTGAAGAGAGCGAGAGTCTGAGCGACAGCCGACAGCCCGCGATTTGCGGCGGCCCGCCTG